>CAJPDP010217688.1:0-11701 GCA_905336975.1 Bombina variegata variegata | reverse complement strand
GAAGGCTTGATAACTAGGGGCCTATGTATCTTTTTAAACAATACAAAGTTTCAATTTGTCCCTTTAAGTCTATCATAGACACATATTGATTCTCCTACACTAAAGTAAGTATAGTGTGAATAGTTTCCATCTTGAATTTGTTCAAGGTCTTGATGTCCAGAATAAGCAGGAATGAAAAGGGAGAACAAGTTTGCCAAAATGTTATCTCCAAAAGCACCAGCTATCTGAGCACGCTAACACCGATCCCTGGTGGGAAAAATATGTAAAACTCTGTGTGATAGCGGAGAGGGAAAAGATAACGGCTGCAGTAATAGCACCAGAGAGCATAACCTCAAAGTGAATAAAACTGAAAAGTGCCAAAAAGTTGCCCAAACTGTAATAGTTATGCATTGTGTGTGTATAAATGTTCCCAGACTTGGTGAGTCTTGTGTAAATATTCATGTGAATTGCTGGTGGGCTATGAGGTGCATTGTACTTACCCGACAGCACCTGTGTCTATTGTGCTTGCATCAGTTCCAGAAAATGAATATCCAGTAGACATGCCCATCCGAGGTAGTGCAAGCACAGTGCCAAAGATTTGTTTATACCTGGGAACTCTAAGCCAGAAAATTGGCGGATATGTCCACATTTCACCTGGGGGTACAGTACCAACATACAAGGAGCAGCATTCTGTAGACCAGGAGATTAGTGGATACATCCACATTTCACCTGTGAGGCCTATGACATCTCTGCCGTGTTTGGAGGCTCTCTGAGGAGGAAATCTGATCTCAAGTAGGTTAGAGAATCCGTTTATAGAACTTGCAGATCAGCACTTCAGAAATCATCTCACTTTATCAAGGAAGCAAAATTTTGACTGATGGATTCTGAGAGAGTGGTATGTGGGGGTGTTTTTGCCTCCTCCTAGTGGACTGGAGTGTAATCCCACATGCGATGATCTTGTGGACTCTCACAATCTTATGACAGAAAATGTTTTTTCTCCCTTCAGTTTAGAGAGGATGGAGTTCAAATTCTGTAAACTAAGTATGCAGCAAAATATTGCAATTTGCTTGACCTGGTTACAGTAATTGCTTAGAACAATGCACAGACACAATGAAGTCAGTCCCAATAATTGGAGATAAACTTAATCACAATATTTTTTTAAGTACACTGAGATATTCTATTCATATAGCTAAAAAATATATTTTAAGTACTTTTTAACATAAGAGACTTATCCTAGACACTGTATGCAAGAGTATATTCCAATGTTTCTTCTATGATAAACATAATGCACACACACTCATGCAATTTTTATTTTCCTACAGAAAACAGAGATAACTGCAGAATTAATTGTTTTGGTTATAATTTACTACATCATGCAAATGTAAAATTACTGGTGAACAGTACACTAATTTGCTCCTAAAAAACATTTTGTGTTATGTGCATATTTTAAAAGGGTCAACTGAGGTATAACAGTGTGTAAAAAAAAGTGTAAAAAAGCTTCTAAGTATTTTAATAAAATTTGCAAAAATCTGCAAAATTAATTACACTTTAGTGTTGCCAAGTGTAGCCTGCTCCACCTCCCGTATCAATGTCCTACTCCAAATCTTATGGCATCATATAACAAAATGTGGGGGGGGGGGATTGCTGCAAACAGAACTATGCCTGAATTAAAGGGGTTAATGGGGGTTAAAACAGAAACCGTTTTGCAGGCAAGCTTTGGCTGCATTATATATTTAGAAACTTATGTTAGTTCATACTGTTTTAGGCCCCTTTATGATTATATAGTAAATATATATCTATCTAGGAGGAACTAGAGATCAATAGGGACCTGATAATTATGGCCACAACAACATATTATTATAAACACCAAACCTTCAGCATCCATGACACAAAATATTAGAAAAGGTCTCAAATTAGACCTTCATATTCTGCTTTCTGGTCTTCTCTGTTTTGCTTTAATTTTAAAGGGACAGTTTACTCCAGAATTGTTATTGTTTAAAAATATATATATTCCCTTTATTACCCATTCCCCAGTTTTGCATAACCAAATGGTTATATTAATATACTTTTTACCTTTGTGATTACCTTGTAACTAAGCCTCTGCATACTGCCCCCTTATTTTAGTTATTTTGACAGACTTGCTTTGTAGCCAATCTATGGCTTCTCATAAGTGACTTCATGGCCATGAGTACAATGTTATTTGTATTGCACACAGGAACTAACACCCTCTAGCAGGGAAAAACTGTCAAATGCATTGAGATTAGAGGCGGCCTTCAAGGGCTTAGAATTAGCATATGAGCCTACCTAGATTTAGCTTTCAACAAACAATACCAAGAGAACAAAGCACATTTGATGATAAAAGTGAATTAGAAAGTTGTTTAAAATTGCATGCCCTATCGGAATCATGAAAGTTTAATTTTCACTAGACTATCCCTTTAAGTCATTGCTGTACAATGAGAAGGCTAAAAATGTACTATTCACAGTGTGAACTGACCAGCTAATTGTTTAACATTTGGTAAAGCTGCTTCTATCTTGTCATTGTGCAGGAAAAGGCAGAGCATCGTTTGCATAATTACCGCAATATCCTGGCTCTTCAGTGCAATTTGAATTAAAAGGCTGATTTATCATAAAATATGTAATGTTAAAAGTTAGCAAGATGTATGAAGCAGTTTGCAATGCATTGTATTAGATAGTGACAGTTTGGGGTATAATTGCTTTAATGTGAGCAATTAAGCATAAGTGCATGTGGTTTGAGAGTGTGCCTTACATTCCTCAGGATGATTACAATGATCAATACAGATGATTTGTAAGCTGCTTGTTATTGATCGAATGGTAAAATGGTTGACCTTTCCTAGAGGAAATCACTTGCTAAATTATGACACTACGTAGAGTCTTTCACAGTTCAGAGGTGAGGGGTAATGGTGTGCACGAGTCACGGAATAAAAAAAAAAAAAATAACTGTTCCACCCTTTAAATATCTACTTTGCTTCCCTGTCCTTTGGAATTCTTAAGTAAATCTGTTATGTCTCTGTCCACTTAGTCAGGTAAACTAATCTATGAACCATAATCATCAGGGACATATTTGTTAGACCTCAATGTATGATAGAGAATAAAATAACTATAAACATATTTAAAAGAATCTAAGTATTTAAACAAGGTTATGCTCATTTCTTTGTAGATCATTTTAATATTTTTTAGTAGTTACTACATTTTCTTATAATACTAATTAGACACTGTGTAGATGGGAGCTGTAGCTAGGACTCTATAATAGTTCAAATAAGTATACAGCAAGACTGCAGCAGACTTACTCAATAGAGGACCCCAGTGCAAAAAAATGTTAGGTCCTCTAAAGGTAACTCAGTAGTAGGAATAGTAATATTATATATGCTGCTTTGTATAATGATTTTGAGATGATAGATGGATATAGATAGAAGACAGATAGATAGATATATGGATATAGATAGATCGATAGAATGATAGATAGTTAGATAGATAGATGATAGATTGGATGGAGATAGACAGACAGATAGATAGATATATAGATAGATAAATAGATAGATGATAGATAGATGATATATAGATGATAGATAGATGATAGATAGATATATGGATATAGATAGATAGATTTATTGATTGATTGATTGATTGATTGATTGATTGATAGATAGATAGATAGATAGATAGAACTGCAACCTGCAATAATAAAAGACTCCCATGCATTAAGATTGTAAACATTCCCCAAATGCCTATGTATAGATTGACTGCTATGGGCCCCCCATACTTGGGCCCCGGTGCCACTGCACCTGCTGCACCAATGTTTGTTCTGCCCATGCAGCAAGACAAAAGTACCAGATTTGTTTGTTGTGCTTTAGACAAACAGCTCCATAGGATAGCATAGGATTTAACCCAGTAACAAAGTAGATAACGGTGACTAAAAAGTGAAAAGCCACATCCTGAAAATAAATACTTTTTTGATGAGCACATTTACATATAGTACACATTTCAAGTGAGTTTTTTTTCTACAGATTTACTCAACATATCGTGAACCTAATGCAGCTAGTGATTCTGGGTAAGAACATGCAAATTATGTGCACAATGGCTCATCCTTAATGGGGCTGATCAGCAAGAGGCTAATTTCTTGCTGTTTATGAAGCTGGTGTTCTATCAAAAATAGCTAACATGTCGAGATTAGCTTCAATCGACATGCGCATGCTCACAATGAAGTAACTGCATTCCAGAGAAGTTTTAAAAGAATCTTTGGAATGCAATTACGTAATTATAAGCATGTGCACATCCTTGAGTAGCTAATATTGACAGAGCTGAAAATGAGTCTCATATTCAATGTTAAAGCAGAAATGTCCATGTGCGCATGCGTAGTTGAAACTGTCGGTAGCTAATTCCGATTATGTGCTTTTTAATTCTGTTATGCAAGGATGTTGACTGCTCATGCGCACAATGGGTCCATTGACATTAAAACTTTTGTTTGCACCGTACATTTGCACATATCGCTGTAAAATATTCTCAGCTATGTGCAAATGTATGGTGCAAACAAAAGTTTTAATGTCAATGGACCCGATAGAACACAGGCATGGTTGTCTAGGAAGGCTCAAAAGTAACAATTGGTAAAAAGAAAGGTTAAAAAAAACACTCTGGGGTCGGAGCGAGTGGCCGATCATGATGGCCACAACACACTGACGCTCCGTAAACAGACTGGCCCAGTGTAATCTTTCACCACCTGAATGCAGCATAATTTAACACATATAACATTGCATAACAAACAGATGCCTATAAGAGTGCTAAAAGGGATTTATAGCCCTCCGGATCACAATTACGCTCAGTAACAGGCTTGTGGCCCACACGGCACCCGACGTTACTCCTGACACACGCCACTACGCATCTCTCAAAGAGAGAGCGGCACCGGTAATCCCAACTTAGACTGAAGAGAGGGTACAGGTAATAGACTGCTTATAGCTCTAGACAGTGACCCACGAACTCGAGCGGCATTGACTGCTAGCTACAGCAACCACAATTGACGCACAGACCACAAGGCAAAAATCCGGATCCTCCTGGGCTATCCCACACATTGCAGCAGTTTATACTAAGGGGAAAACTGAAATAACAGCTACTGCAATACGGTAATCAACTCTTTTTTTTTTTTTTTTTCCGTTTTCAGTTTTTTTTATTAAGAGTCAATGAACAGTACAGAAAAGTAAAATTGCTCTGTATAGCAATACAGAGAAAAGTAAACATATCACAAGAAAAACTTGATACAGTGTCTTTACTAAATTAAATCAGATTAGATTTCTGTTCCCGCCAGTGATATTGAGAGAATAAACTAGTCCAGATAAATTGCGTATATCCCTGGTGTATCCCTGGTGTATCAAGTCTCTGGTTGATGTTGATCACTCTTATAGGGATTTGGTATAGGAGGAACAGATGCATTGCAACATGGTTTAGATAAATATAAATACTGTTCAGACTATAATTTATATAGTAACTGAGGTGTGAAGAGCTTCCAGTGCTCTTATGAAGAAATCACTTTATCAAAATATTAATTCATTTCTATCACAGTTTAACTCGTCGTCGAGTGCAGGCCAGTCTGGGAGGGGGGATGAGGAAGATAGAAGGGTTGGGGCATTGGGTGGGGAGCTGTGTTTCCCTTATGGTTTGGACTACAGGGTCCCGGTCTCTGTTAAGTCAGTCATATGGATTTAGTGGCATTCCATCTCATGAGCATCAGTTCGTGTGTACCTATTTTACCTGTCCTGAGAAAATGGTATCTCTCAAGGGCTAGTATCGTGTCAACTTGGTCTTTCCATAGGGTCAGTGTGGGTAGATCCTGTGATTTCCATCTCTGTGGGATTAAAACCTTTGCACTGCTAATCATGATGTATAACAGTGAGGTTTTAGCATCGTCTTTGAGATTTGGTAGTTTGTGCATGAGCAGAATATTTGGGTCTGCTACTATTTAGGTCGTAAGTGTGTTATTCATATGTGTTATAACGTTGTCCCATTATGTATGCAATTTAGGGCACGTCCACCATACATGCAGGAGGTCGACTGTCTCACCACAATTCCGCCAACACTTATTGCTGACATGTTTGTAAATTTTCTGTAGCCTCTGTGGGGTGAGGTACCATCTAGATAGAAACCTATAGTTCATCTCTTGGATTCTAGATGAGACCGATACTTTTTTATGGTGGTTGAAAATTTTTCCCCAATCTTTAGTGGTTATTTCACATCCCAGCTCACGCTGCCATTTATGGCAGTATGAAGGAAGAGAGCATGACCCTGTGTCTGACAGAATCTTGGAGAGGGAAGAAATGGTGTGGCGTGGTAGGCAAGGCAGTGTGGAAAGGGTTTCTAATGCAGTCAGAGGTCTTATGAGGTTTCCTTTATGCTTATGTGTACTAATATAGTGAGTTAATTGCATGTGGGTGTACCAAGAGGGGGAGATCCAACCCTCTTTTTCGTTCAGCCTTTGTCTTGTGTGGAGTTTTACACTCTCAATAATATTTTTCCAAGTATGTAACTGAAGCTGAGGTGTACAACCTGTGTCGCTATGAAAGGATGGAAGAAAGGGAAGCTCCGGATTATTAACTAATGGGGTCAGTGGTGAAGGCCGGGACAAAACATGTGTACTTGTAGCTAGTAGTTTATCCCATTGCGAGAAGAATTCAACTAGAAGGGGGTAGTTGTGTATAACTGTTGGCCTGTCTGAGGTGTGAGTCCAACCTAGCCAACCTGCGTTGGGAATGTTGAGTATATCCCTGTCCAAATGTATCCATTGTTTGTGTGGTAAATTGTGGCACCAGTCCACAAGCCTCTGTATTATCGTAGTAAGCCTGTATCTCTCTAGGTTAGGTACTCCCATCCCTCCCCTGGGGGGAGGGATCCTCGGTTTTATGGAGCCCCAAATCAAATGTTCTATGCTCCTTTGTAATTTTGGCAAGAAGTTCTTGGGCAGGGGGATTGGCAGGGTCTGTAGCATGTATAGGATTCGGGGTAGTATGTCCATTTTAATTACGTGGATCCTGCCAATCCACGAGATTGGTTTATTTTTCCAGCAGGACAAGTCCCCAATGATATTGGTTTGTAAGAGTTTATAGTTTGCTGAGAACAGTGATTGCGTGTCAGAGGTCAGCAGTATCCCCAGATACTTTAATTGTGTTGGCTGGACACGTAGAGGGCAGATGTCTTTCAGGGTTTCTATGGTGTGTGATGTGGAGTTCGAATTTAAGATCTCTGACTTGGTCAGGTTTAAGTGGAAGTTAGAGTGTGTGCCATAATCTGAGATTGTTTCCAGCAGGGGGGTTATCAAATTTTCTATGTCTGTAATGGTAAGGAGTATGTTGTCAGCGTACATCGCTAATTTATATTCCGTTTCTAGTATGCAAATGCCTTTTATATGGGGGTTATATCTGATTTTGTGTGCTAAACTCTCAATAGACAGAGTGAATAGTATAGGTGACAGTGGACATCCTTGTCGGGTGCCATTTCTGATGGTAAAGGATTCTGAGAGGATCGTATTAACCCTAACTTTAGCTGTAGGCTCTGAGTAAAGGGCAAAGATTTTATCTATAAAGTTCTGGCCAATGTTATATTTGGACAGGGCAGCCCTGAAAAAATCCCAGTCCACCTTGTCAAATGCTTTTTCAGCATAATCACCCCTTTTGTATATGAAAAGACAACATATGTACAACTAATTACTCCATTATAGTCATTATAACTAAAACAGTGTGTAGGACATATCTGGAGCAGAGGGGCTTAACAACAATATTCCTCACTACATTAGCCCCCAAACCTCAGACCCTGTACACTGAAAAACCCACTAATTACAAAATGTCTCAGAAAAAATCAGCAAAGACGGATAGACCCTCAAAACAAATGCCAAATGTGCAGAGTTCTGTTAATACCTTCTTTAAACAAACAGTGAAAAACAGAAACAAAAAAGACTCCATTATAACTGTCCCACCAGAAGAAGACATATTATATGATCATGAGACAACTTTCCAATGCTCCTCACCTGCATCCCATGAACATATAAACAACCCACCTATCACATGTAAAGCAATGGAAACTCTTATAGAACAGGTTAAAGTATGTATAAAGGAAGAATGCACTGACCTAAAGAAAGATATTACTGATCTAGGGAGCAGAGTTGAGTCATTAGAAGAGCATGAAGGAGCAATGTCCCAAGATAATGCAGATCTATATACCAAAACTAACCAATTGCACCAGTATATAATTAACTTATAAGACAAGATCGATGACTTAGAAAATAGGTCTAGGCATAGTAATCTCAGATTCAGCGGTATCCCCAAATCGGTTCAACCCTCTGATATCCAAACATATCTCCTGGATTTGTTCTCTGAGCTAGCCAAGGATAATGATACTGATCTCCCTGAAATCCTCTTGGATAGAGCACATCGCTCTCTACGCCCTAAACTGGCAGACAGTCAACCTCCAAGAGACATTATTGCCAGCTTTCAACAATTCCAACATAGAGAACTGATATATGCATATGCTAGAAAGCAACAATCTTTCCTATTCCAAAGCTACCGCATACAGATATTTCAAGATTTATCAGCAAGAACACTACATCAAAGAAGAGATCTATCAGCCCTGACTTCCCTTCTCCACTCACTGAAAATCCCTTACCATTTGGATTCCCCAAATCAATCATAGCAATAAAAAATGGGAGGAAAATTGAATGTGACTCTGCATAAAATATACCTCAATTTTGCAAGGTGATGAATATTGCACTCCCAGAGATCAAAACCACCACTCAAGATCCTACATGTCCTGAGTCAAGAGATGCTCCTAAGTCTCAAAGACGAGCAGGTACAGAACTCTCTTCCAAGCAACACAAAAGAAGACAAGCCTACACGGCTGATCCAACCGTAGACCCGCCATGAGGTTTGATCAATTGTTGAGGGCTTGACCCTCTCTGTCTTATTCTAGAATTGATTTGTAGACTACACAGCCCTTACTCGGCTGTAAGCTTACCGTTTCTACATCACAGTACTGACTGAGTTTAAAGGTGAAGTTTAATTATATGGAGTATACTTTATTTACAGTTTGTTACTCTGTTATTATTGAAAGTTGAATTGTTATACTAGTTATATGTTTAAATGACTACTTCATGGTTGTATATACATATCAGTCCAGTATATGATCTAAGACTTTGTTGTTCAATGATGAACAAATGAAAGAACCAATATGAACCGGGACTTTATGATAGGAAATATGTTACTTTCTCCTTGAATCCCTTTATTCACTGAGAGTTAATCCTTTGAAGCTCTTGAATGAATATGTGTTTTCTTTACTGCATGTTGTATCAGTATTCCACTTATATATATATTTATTGTTGTTGTATCCTAGGATGTGACAACAGCTTTACATGCAACTACTTACTTTTGTTTATGACTGTTATTATTATTACAGCTGTTGTCACACCACAACATATAATAACATATGAATACACTAGGGCCAGTCTGACCACTAGCCCTGCACTTAGATACAAAAGAAAAGATTGTTGTGGTTTTATCATAGCAGTCTTATTAAGTGATTTATATATATCCTTTTTTCTGATTTTTGTGACCCAAAACCCCACATCCCATACCTTTTCCAATTCCCTTCCAGAACCATATCCTAAGCCAGATATAAGCATAATTGATAACATAATGAGTCTCTTATACTAATTGCCACAATGAAACGCTACACTTATGATGGACTGGCAAATATAGCCACCCAAAATGTCAAAGGTTTTCTTTCAGCAGAAAAGAGATCTATAGTCTTCCATGACTTTCACCAAAAAAGTATCAATATCATTTTTATACAAGAGACCCACTTTAAGAAATACAAATAACCTAAATTATCTTTAAAGTACTATGATAGACACTTTTTTGTATTTCCTTTAAACGGAATACTCCCTTCGAATTACTACAGAAATATAATGACAAAGACGGTAGAATATTAATTTTAGTAGGCCTTTATTATGGTAACCCCATTACAATTGGCAATATTTACACGCCAAATAAACCGACACATGGAGAACTGTTCATACCTCCAAAAAAGATTATACATTTTTCTCTCACCCTCAACATACATATTCCAGACTTGATTATATATTATGTGATCAAACATTATTGACAAATATTATACATTCTAGAATTTCTCACACCTGATGGTCCGACCATAGTATGGTTATAACAACATTTATATGGTCAACCAAACCCTTAATACAAAAAGCACATATGAGAGCACTTGTCACTAAAACCAAATTTAATATAGAAAATAATAAAGTAGGGCGCTTGCTAGCTAGATCGCTTAAAAAAAAAAGAGATATGCCTCCTTTATTTGCTCTGTTACATATTCTGCAGGCAAGTCTCTCACATCAAATGAAGACATACCAAACAGTTTTACCTCATTCTATACCTCTTTATATAATATTAATCCTACTAAAGACAATAATAAACTAAATCTAATAGAAGCATTATTGGATTCTTTAGCAGTTCCAACACTTTTAAAAGAAGATAAACAAATTATTGATGCCCCAATAACAATGCGTCAAATAGTCACTGCTATACAATTCCTACCCTCGGGTAAATCACCAGGATCAGACGGACTTACAGCAAAATTTTATCAGCTACATCATGCCCAATTGAGCATGCACCTACTTACTTTATTTAATTCTATCGATCAGGGTAATAGCTTTTCTCAACCCCTTCTAGAAGCCTTAATCATGGTTATTCCGATACCTGACAAACCATCAGACCAAATTACTAACTATAGACCAGTATCAAGATATACGCAAAAAATAGCATCCCGTCTTAATGCAATACTGACAAAATTAATACACCCAGACCAAGTGGGATTTGTCAAAGGTCGAGAGGCCAAAGACAATACCATAAGGTTGCTCCATGCTCTCCAATCAGCCTCAGATCACCAGTTTCCCTTACTTATCCTTTCCACGGGGAGACAGGGAGAAGGCTTTTGACAGGGTTGATTGGAATTTTATATGGTTAGCCCTGTCAAAATTTGGCTTTTCTAATACCTTTATTTCTAGAATCCAGGCAATTATACAATTATCCTCAGGCTAAAATCAAAATAAACAACACAATATCTCAACCTTTCCCAAAATCTAACGGCACCCGGCAAGGATGTCCATTATCCCCCTTGCTTTTTGCCCCGAGGGTCGAAATTTTAGCTATACAAATTAGAAAGCATCCAAATATCATAGGTATTACCTATGGAGACATCACACAAAAATGTCTCTTTTTTGGAGACGATATTGTCTTCACATTACAATCCCCAATATCCTCTTTACCAGCTTTGGTCCATGCCCTGGAAGAATATAAACAGGTCTCTAACTTTTCAATAAATATGGGAAAGTCTGGGCTCATGCCTATAAACATGATGCTAAATGACTTAAACTGTAAAGGTAGAACACTAATTTTCCGATCGTAAATAAACTTAAAGGGACAGTATACACTCATTTTCATATAACTGCATGTAATAGACACTACTATAAAGAATAAGATGCACAGATACTGATATAAAAATTCAGTATAAAATGGTTTAAAATCGTACTTAGAAGCTTTCAGTTTAGCTCTGTTGAAAAGGCAGTTGGAAAGCCCACTGCAAGTGGGAAATAAGACACTACCCCCTCCCCCTTCTTTTGCATATGAAAAGACCCTTTACACAAACAGTAGCAAGC
>CAJPDP010217665.1:0-14233 GCA_905336975.1 Bombina variegata variegata | reverse complement strand
GAAATTTAAAATTCAGACTAAGGAGCCGATTTATCTAAAGACCGCTGTTCCATAACTTGTCCACCTGGTCTGAGGCGGCGGACAGAAATCAACCCGATCGAATACGATCAGGTTGATTGACACCCCCTGCTACCGGCTGAATGGCCACAAATCTGCAGGGGGCGGCATTGCACCAGCAGTTCAAAAGAACTGCTGGTGCAATGATAAATGCTGACAGCGTATGCTGTCAGCATTTATCAATGTGCGGCGGATATGATAAGCTACATCTTATCATGTCCGCTCGCACATTAATAAATATACCCCTAAGTGCTATTGTATTGTATTTTTATTATGCATGTTTTCATTATAAAATTGTACTGTATTTAATGGTACTTTCAGCTGCCTTTCTATGTCTTATCTTTTGTACAGCACTGAAAATAAACTGGTATCCCGCCTCCTAATCTATTCCAGATGTCCTTATATAGCAACACTACACCTAATCAGATTGTTCGCATTTTAACATATTTACCTTGGCAATGATTCTTTGCTGTACTTATCCTTGTCATTATATATATGTATATATATATATATATATATTCTTAGCCCTATTACTCTTCACTTTAATACTGCACGAACCTTATCATCAACACACCACAGTAAGGTTTATATTTTGATGTCATATGTTGTGTGATGTTATATTTCAATGTCATGTCATTGGCGATAACATTGATTATGGCATCAATAAATCGCTGTTGAGATAGAGTTTGTTTGCTTTAATTAAAACTCTTGCTTTAATTTATTTTTAATTGAGCACATAACATTTAATTGCTTTGTGGAATTTTATAGAATTGGCAAGGTTTTTTTTTTTTTTTACAATTTTTACAAAGGATGCCAACCAACGAGTCTTAGAATGCTAAAAAAAAATTCAAATAACTTTAGACAACATAAGTCAGGAAAAACATATTCACATACTCATCTTCACACAAACCCCATCCACCATACATAAGCCGCTCCAAAATGCTAGCCAAGTAATCACACTCAACTCAGCGAATCAAAACAGTAAAAGGAAAAAAGGAAAAAAATTGAAAATTGTATCGCCCCCAAGGCGTCCCAAGGGGGAATGACCAGCAACACCTGCCAAAAAAAATAAAAAAGTTCACAGCCTCAATTGTTTATAGATGTTTCTATAGTACAAAGATGATATTTCATGACAGTCTCTTCAGAAATTGCAGCTACTTAATAGGATCCAATGGAATACTATACCAATTAAACTTTTGGGGAAAGCATCTGTAATCCAGTGTATATTACGATATTATCATCTCCGGCAATTCAAGCACCATATAATGCTCAACGTGATTCTCATAAAGAACTAACCCAGTGTCCTTATCGATACCAGTTATATTATTCATAAGCTGCATCAATTCCAAGACAATCTTCAATTATACTCCCATTTCATCAGGGTAATTATAAACACTGGGGCTCCTGTATCTCGCATCCGCTAGCACACATAAACCTTCTCTTGCACCAGTATATGTGACAGAGGTATATAATAAACAGTCCCAACTTCACACAGTAGTACTCTTCACTCACTATGCTCAAATAGTCAACAACTTAGTATACGGCTTCATCAACCGCTTCGTATACCACTTGAGCAGCCACTCACAGTATTATGTGGATACCAGTATTACCTGGGTCTTGAATTCTGTCCAATGCTCCGTGGTGTATAAGGCATCAGTGAGATTTACCGCAGTCATGTGTGGGAATAGATACCGTCAGTTTCCAGACCCTCTGGTCTCCTACCTCAATATCACCGATCTCCGTGTACCTGATTTTGTGCGCAACCTTCCAGACACAGGATCATGCAGGTGTAAGCGTCATAGAAACTCTGACGCGCGTTTCGGGACTCTGCCCTTTGTCTAGGAGAATGCAGGTGTGTCTTCACAGGGTGCTTTTTGTAGGTCAAATACTAGATCCTGATTGGAGCAACCCATACACACCTCCACATACATACATGCTATGAAAACCTAACCGATGTCTTTCATTCAGATACAGCGGCTAAGTTCTAACTTTTAACTAATTGTGTGAATACTGGCTAAATCAGCGGATCCTAGAATTATACACGAAATTGCCACCCTAACTTTAATCTTAAGAAAATAAACATAAATTGTCTCAAGGTCAATTGAAAAAACAGTGTAACCATTTATTACCATGTAGCCATTTCTTATACATGCTCAGTATTTACGCTACGAGCAGGATAATAGAACCAAAACTTTTAGCTATTTCGAACTTCTGGTGAAATTGCTATCATGCAACTTAATCATCATTTATTGGACAGTCATGGCAGTGAGATTGTTAAATATAGTAAAGCATTCTAAGACTCAGGAGCTGGGTTTCTTTATATTGCAAAGTTGTTTTACTATTCATAACAAAATATTTGATATGCAAAAGGCGAAGCATACAGGTGTCCAAGATGGCTGCTCCACTCTAAAGTTCCATACACAGGCAGAAGTAAGGGGTGAAAATATGCAGTCTCATTGCAGCTGAATTATATGAGTCTAAATAACCAAGCATTGGTGATCCCAAATATCCCTTTTATTCCACAATGCAATGTGCCTAGCAGTGAGGAGCTCTATAGTGCAGAGGCCTGCACTGGAATGCCACTCCTGCATTCTCCATCTTGACTTACAAGCAGCATGACATAGCGATAGCCCAGCCTGAAGCGCACCTCAACAGATAAGACAGGCCACAAACAGCCCCAATAATCATACGAAAACTAAGTCAACCAGCTGTGGCACTGCATAATCCCGAACTCACCTGTGATGATCAACAGCTGCCTCTTCACTCCTCAGAAGTGCAGCACCACGAGACAAACACCGGCTGTAAGATTAATTTAGTTGAAGCCACCCATAGCTGCGCACCTCCAAAATTACTCACAACCAGGTAACAATACTGTGGGGACAGAACAACACGATCATTAAAGGTGCCACACTCACAAACTTGCTATAAAAATAATTAATTAATTAAAACAAGGGACGTCATTAACACCAATAATTTACTCTTGTCCTTGCAAAATTACCATATAACAAATTAAGGACCCCTTTTGCAAAAAATAGTGTGGCTCTAATCTAAATAAGCAGCACTACCAGAACAGAAACATAAATCTTCAGTAATAATTAATAATGAAGGAATATTTGTAACTACAAAATTGTTTTACTGAAATAGTATAACCTTCCAAAACATATGGGACTTCCTAGACAGAATTAAAGGTTGAGACACAGAATTGCATAACAGAATTTTACACTCCACAAGTACCTTTGTTTAAGTGACAAGCAGGCCTCTCGCTGTAAAGAAAACTTGAATACTGATTCTGTTACTACAATAAGACAGAGGTTTTTGCAACCTAAAGCCTATTAGGAAGTCTCCTAAGAACACACATAGATATACTTTATAATATTAGCCATAATACTGCATGTTATTACATAGCCAATATCCAGCATGGCACTTCATAAATTTTCTAAAAGAAAGAAAGAGATGAAACCCTCAGGAACTAGCCAGAGTTCAGTCAACACTTATTTTAAACAATCAGATACAAAGAAACTCTCTTCACAACTGCAACTAGAAGGTGAAAAAGAGGATATGGCAAATAATCAAGATTTAAGTTTACAACCTACTTCTCCTATCTCTTCATTGCATAAGTCTGACAACCCAGTTACTCTTAAAGCTATAGAAGCATTAATTGACTAAGTCAAATCATGTACAAAAGAAGAATGTGCAGATTTAAAAAAAAGCGATAAACGAATTGGGATCCAGAGAAGAGGCACTGGAAGAAGAACAGGATTTTTTTTGGAAAAGATAAGACTCTTAAGCGCTTTAGCTTAATTACCCAATAAGGAAAGATTTCTGGTGAATAGTATAATTCAGATAAATAAGAATAATTTATTTCATTAAAAGGTATTAAAAAGTATTGAATGTTACAGTGCTAATAACAAAATCTTAAAATTCAAAGATGTTCAGATATCAGTGGTTGGCCAACCTCTAAAATAGTGTTTACATTAGCATTATTTCATCCCTAAAAACAATAATGTTACCATAAAGAAATGTGGTTCGGTAGTTCAATAGTTTTTCTGGATACGACTTTCTGATCCTCAGTATTATTGTAATAATTGTTCTTGAGTAAAATATATGCTCATAAGGAATAGACTATAGTATCCAAAAAGATAGTGTATACTAAGGTGGAAATTTAAATAAGCAAACCGTAGTCTATTAGACTACCAGAGTGCAATTGATACAACAGTATTTGTAGCGATTATTAAAAAACAACAATTTAGTAACCGTTTCACAGGTGAAACAAACGTCAATAGTTACATGTAGAAAGTCTTAATGTGAGGTTCCACAGAACGGTTGTTAGTTCTGAAAGTTTTTAGGCAACACAGTTTATATGGCACGCTGTCTATATCACAAGAGAGTGTGTTGGTAAAAATGGGGCTTTTTTTCTGACCTGATTTAGTTTGTGATTTCCGATGGTTTTAGCCGGTCCGTCCTCCTTATATAGGATCTTGGTGCAGAAAAAACAAACCCTTTTGTTTATATTTGCAGGGTGTTCCGCCAAAGTTTCCAAACTGCCTTCCGATCTGAGCAGTTTGCTCCTTCCGGCCCCTCTTTGGACGTTCTCTGATGCTGGGATCGTAGGATGTTTCTCTGTGCTGCTGCTTCGGTGGTTTGATTTAAATCTGGCGTCTTTTTGTCAGGCTGTCAGTTAGAGATCTTTGGTCCGAATAAGATTTTTATCTTTCGGTTTCAGCTCCTAGTTTGTGCGGGTTTATCGGTAGCGTTGTTTTTAGACATCTGATGGTGGTTGATTGTTGTAGGTTTGTCCCGTACACCTAAAATGAATTATCGGTGAGTTGCGGTGAGGTCCTCTGGTGGTCCTTTCTCCTATGAACTTGTGGTGTGGTGTATACAGTGTATACAATTAAGGATAAGCAACGCGTTTCGGCTGAGTGCTTCAGGTGCTTAATAGACCTACTATTAAAAGAAGAACAGGAAAACCTACTAAATAATCTCTCAGAAGTATTTCAATCTGTCTCTGTTCGCCATAACCAGATATCTGATCTAGCAAATAAATGAGATGATCTCGAGAACAGAACTTGCCAGAGCAATTTAAGATTCCGAGGAGACCCAGAGACTGTAGCGGGCAAAAATATACATGAATATCTTCAAGGTCTTTTATAAGAACTGACACAAACTACTTTGAATGACATACACCAAATACTATTGGAAAGAGCACATCATTCATTGTGGCCTAGACCAACAGAAATTCAACCTCATAGAGACATAATTGCATATTTCCAAAGTTTTCAAGACCAAGAGAAGATTTACTATTTTTGCCATGGCCCAACAAGCTATATCTTATTAGGGGGCTCACATCAAAATATATCAGGATTTACCAGGATTTACCAGTCAGAAATTGAAGGACTTTTCAGTTCTATCTACGCAAGAATAGGAAAAGGTTTGAATGCAAAGACCCTGTAGAGGCAGCCCATTTCTGCAATCAATTAAGTATTTCTCCTCCAGAGAAACATGATATGCCTCCCTCAGCATCTACTCTGGTGGCCCTGTTCCTTAATAAAACCACAAAAAAGAGCCTGATCAGAAGTTCTAAAAACAAAAACAAAGCAAAAAGGAGGCAGCTTAATATGGCCAAAGGAACTAAAGAGTCTACTTGATAGTGACCACTATTAGACAAATATATATTCTGCTCATCCCATAGGTACCTAAATAAAAGCTAACATTTAGCATTTGTTTTCTCCTACGAGATGTGTCAGTTTTTCCATAGTTGCTAACTAATAGCTACTTATTTCATTATTATCTGATCATTTACTTGAGCACTACTGGTTAGATGGTTGTAGTTATGAATATAGTTTATGCACTATGTAATTGCTGGCTCTTAAAATATATTTTCCAAAGATATATTCTGTTAAATTTGTTACGTTGAGTTTGCTAATGTTAATCCAGGTTAAATTTCTTACTGAACTGTGAATTGACCCTCTTATTTATAAACTTACTTCAACAGGAGGTATTCTCCTATATTATGACAATTTACTTTATTATATCTTTAATCACTCTGAAGCATTCTTCCCCTGAACTTACCAACAACACTTTATTGTTATACAATTTCTCCTTTATTATTTAGTACTCAATCACACACACCTACTCATCAACCTGTAAACACCTCATTCCCTCTTCCCACCTCCTGAATGCATACATAGAGCTAAAAGCGATATACTAGCTGAAACCTCCTACCGAACATAACAAAAAATGTCAACTCTCTCTCCAACCTTAACTCTCAATCAAGTTGATAATGGCCACTCTTATAGATACAGATAGTTTCACTATTGTGACTCAAAACGTAAATGGTTTACTATCAGCGGAAAAGTGTTCTGTCGCT
Organism: Bombina variegata variegata; assembly: GCA_905336975.1. NCBI lineage: Eukaryota > Metazoa > Chordata > Amphibia > Anura > Bombinatoridae > Bombina > Bombina variegata. Next base: position 7,806 of record CAJPDP010217665.1, on the reverse strand, counting down.
TACTATGATTTTTACAGAAAAAGAAAATCTATAGTACTAACTCAGGAAACTCATTTTAAGAAGTCTAGTAAACCCAGATTTCCACTAGACACCGTGATTAACATTTTCTCAGTTCAGGCCCTGATTGAAAAAATGAGATTTGCATATCTATTAGGCAAGGCCCCCCTTTTAAGTTTCTGCAATGTCACAAAGATACAGAAGGTAGGATTCTAATAGTAGTGGGTTTGTATTATGGCAAACCACTCACCATCGCCAATATTTATGCCCCAAATAGTCACACTCCCTCTTTTTTCTGATCTGTGGCCTACCAATATACTAGATAATACTAAAGGTCCAGTGATATTTGAAGGAGACCTGAACTTTACTATTTGCCCCACAGTGGACACTTCTACTAGTAAATCATATCTCTAAACAAATCAAATCCAATTGGCTAGCCCTACAAACTCTTACACTATTTGACACAAGGCGGACCGGGCAAACTACACTAACAGACTACACCTTTTCATCTAACTCACAACATAGCTATACTAGGCTAGACTATATATTTTGCACCCTAGACTTGCATTCTTCTTTAATAGACTCTAGAATGTCCCAAATCTCATAGTTTGATCATAGAATGGCCCTCAGCACCTTCCAGTGGTGTTCAAAACCAATCAATAGAGCTACCTGGAGACTAAATGATAACATATTTACAGACCCAGTACTTTTAGAAACCATCTCAAAATGGACCACAGAGTTCTTAACACTTAACAATCAACAGAGACATCAATAATTAATAATTGGGAAACTTATAAATGTTACATTATGGGAGAATTAATATTAATATTATTATTTTATTATTATTTTTATTTTTGTTGTTATTATTATCACTATTATTATTATTTAAAACCTGAACAGTCTATTCTCTATCATTCCACTACTGATACATAATGTGGTATAATGCTGAAATAATTCTGGTTATCACTGTAATTAGGATTTCTAGCAATGTGTTAAATTAAAAATTGAATAGTATTGAGGTTTACAAGTGACTCACTGTGTGTGTTGTTTTTAATTGGCTCCTTGGTTTTAGCCAATAATATCAAAGCATTTTGTGTATATATAGTGCACCTGTGACTGGCTACCTACAGCTATGATTACGGCAGTTTGCCGAAATGCATAAGCAAGTCAGCCAGAGGGTCTCTTATCTTGTGACTGTCCACTTTTTGTTTTACCTTATGGAATAAAAGCTACATTTTATATTATCTACTATTCTTTGTTGCTGCTCATTTATACATTTTGATGGATTGTACTTTAGGGGAGAAATCATATAACACACTCAACGGATTCGCAAACAAAATATTTCCCAATTTAAAACACTCACATATACAATAAGCTCCCTTGAAACTTCACACAAGCAAAATCCCAGCTTGTTACAAATTTTAAACGACTTGAAACTATCTAGCGAAGCATTACAATATTATTTGATTCAAAACGTTCTTATATGCTTGATCACTACTAAAGCTACATTTTTTGTGGGAAGCAACAAATCAGGTTGTCTTCTTGCTAGGTCCCTAAAAAGAGACAGCTCAAAAGCTTCAGTAGGAAAATATCAGGACCCCTTAATAAATCTTCGACTAAAAATGAAGACATAGAAGATTTGCTGATTATTATAATTCACTATACAATTTAAAATCACCTGACCCATCAGAAAAAGCTAAATTAATCAATAGTTACTTATTTCAGCTAAATCTCCCACCCTATCTGCAGAGGACAAAAAAAATATTGACTGGTCATTTACATTACAAGAAATATTAGAAACCATTAAATCATTGCCATCCAGCAAAGCACCAGGCCCATATTGCCTTGCTTCCAAATTTTATAAATTATTCAGATTAAAGCTAGGCCTACAACTACTATTGCTATTTCATTCAATTGATAAAGGTTTGACATTTTCACAATCCCTTTTGGGAGTGTCCATAACAGTGATACCCAAACCCGGTAAACCAGATGATAAGGTTGGTAACTACTGACCAATATCATTGTTAAACACAGATGTTAAGATTTACACTAAACTACTCGCTTCCCGACTGAAAATACTTCTCCCTCATTTAATCCACACTGACCAAGTTGGTTTTGTAATGGGAAGAGGAGCTAAAGATAACACAATCAGAATATTACACTGCAAACCATTGTTGATAGCAAAACACCTTTACTTTTACTCTCAATGGATGCTGAGAAGGCTTTTGATAGGGTGGTCTGGTATTTTATGTTGGCCACCCTGTCGAAATTTGGCTTTTCTAACAGATTTATTAATCAAATCCAAGCTCTGTATACAGACTCATCGGCTAAAGTATGAGCTAATGGAACTCTCAGCCATACAATTCTTATTAGAAATGGCACATGCCAAGGATGACCCTTATCACCCGCCCTCTTGTTAGCTCTTACAGTGGAAATCTTGGCTACCCTTGTCAGACACCACCATGATTTAATAAGGGTAACATTTGGCACCATTACTCAAAATTGTCTGGTTTTTGGAGACAATATTATTTTCACCCAGCAGTCTCCTACCACTTCAATACCCACACTGTTACAATTATTTAAAGATTACAAACAAGTTTCAATTTTTTCAATAAATATGGACAATCTGTACTAATGCCCATCCACACAAATGCTGGGGAATTTAATTTTCTTACTTTCAATGCAATTTACAATAGCCAATTTACTTAAATACTTAAATAGGCTTATATATGTTGGCCAACCCACTTGACTTATATGCCTTAAACTATGTCACAATACAAGCTGAAACTCAGAAACTTTTGGAAACTTGGTACAAGCATAGACACTTTTCCAGAATTGGCTGAATCAATGCTGTTAAAATGATGATCATTTCTTAATATGTATATCTCTTCCAAGCCCTTCCAATAGCTCTTCTGAACCACTTTTTTTCTGTCCCAAAAGAAATAATTTAAATAATTTATTTGGTCCCATGATAGACCTTGAGTGGCAACGCAAAAACTCTACCTCAGTAAAGAGGATGGAGAGCTCAGTGTCGCAAGCCTGCTGAATTAATATTGTGCAGCTCACTTGGACAGTATAGTGGCATGGAACCATACAAGCCCCTTAAACCATGGGTACAGTTAGAATCCCATATAGCAGAAGTATCCAACCTAAAAGATCTCCCTTGGCTACCCAAAGAAATTAGACCACCCAATGCATTTAGAAATAAATTTATCTTGGGAACTCTGGAAGTATGGGATAAGTTGCTTAATTAATCTAATGAGATTTCCAATCCTGTTTATCTGCTCACTCCACTTCTAAATAACCCACTTTTTATTCACACTGGTACTAGAAATAATTTACCTGTATAACTGACACACCTTCCAATCTCCCAATTTATCTACTCATAAACAATGGCATTTTTTAAAGTCAGGCAGAATTGAATAACAACACAGACCCCCTCTTTCACAACTGGTACTTCTATTTTCAGTTGAGGCCTGGCATATAAACTAGCGCTTATAAGAAAGAAATAATGAAACCTCTCCCATCCTTTGAGAAACTCTGCACATCTTCAAATATTTCTAAAGCTCACATTTCACTTATATATAAAATAATGAGAGGTGCCTTTCCTAAATGTAACCCTCCTACATAATAAAATGAGAAAGGGAACTACAGACTAAGTTAACAGACTCACAATGGAGACACATTTAGCACCTCTAGAAAATCGTCTATATCATCAGCATTAGAAATAACTTAATTACAAAATTCTGTCTAGATGGTACCTCTCCCCGCATACAGACTGCATAACACCTATCCAAAAGCATCCACCCTCTGCTGGAGACAATGTGGCAAGACGGTTACCATATCACATATTTGGTGGTCATGCCCAAAAGATTAAAGCATAATGGGACCAAATTACGATTTGTATAAATAACACTTTATGAACCAGTTTTTCTCTTAGCCTCACTATAATCCTTCTTAACCAAATCCCTGAAATAGGATGCGCATACCGCAAAACATTGTTCCAATGTATGGTTACTTGCACTAAAAGACTGATTCCCAGGCAATGAAAGAAACAGCAAGTACCAACCTTTACTCAGTGGCTTGCTGAGGTAGATCATTCCCTCACCCTAGATAAATTGTACTCTAGGGTGGATTTTATACTTGATATCATCTTTATTTGGGAACAAAAAACTTAATAAGATTGAGATTTTAATATAAAATATTTAACTATGTGTAGAAAAACATCTTTGATATATGCTTTTAGTATTACTTTGCCCCCTTTGCCTGTAATTTAAGCCTGTTTTTCTAATTCAGACAATTTGAACAGCAGGTGGCAGGATTACCAAATTTATATCTGCCTTATAACTCTCCCTTATTGGCTTCAGCAGAGATTATTGGATAAGGAACAGCAAAACAATTGAGAGATTGCCAAAATATTAATCATGGCTGGTCTTGTCTTCTCAAATAACAAATCTTTCTTTAAATAAGGCAAGTACTGGCAGTTGACCAACAGTTGCAGAAGAAAAGGTCTTATTGCATTGAAAATATTTTCAAATTTACCCACTATGTTTATGGTCCCTTTAAATATAAATTTTTCGTTTTACTTTTTTTTAGTTAATGTTTCGCTATTGATTTGTTTACATTCTTTTTTCTTAAAGGCCCTCTAAATACAGTAGAATTTAATAATTGACAAATACACAATAAACAAACAGTCCCTTCCCTTGTAACAGGTAGGAGCTAGGGCCTCAGGAAGTTGCATAAAAAAAGAATGTGCATGTTTTGATAATGGAAGTATATTGGAAAGTAAATTGTATCATGACATTTTTATTTTAGTGTCCCTTGAATACTCTTCAGTTGGGGAATATGTAATATGAAGAACAAAGCAGGAAAGCAGTGATTTTAACAACAAATGAAAATATATTAATCTGCGTCCACATAACACCATGGTTTATAGTTATTTGTCTATATCTATAGTACAGTAGTTTTGGTCTTGAATAATAATAACCATTTATTTGTTTGGTATATAATAAAAAAGAAAACATATTAAAACAAAAATTTTAAAAAAGCTGGGTCATTCTATGTCATCCCAATCCATAAAAAATGTTTTACATAGATTTCTATTTTTTTCTTTTACTTTGTGAGATGGAACCACATCAGACACTTTTCATTGAGACTTCTCAACCAATAGTATAATAAGTTTGACCAAAAAAATGACTAGTTTAAACCTAAGGTGCTAAATTTTGAAATAAATGTATATATATATTTTTTTAATCTTTTATAACCAATTTTATTTATTAGTTAGAGGAACCAATTAGGCACATAATGCACCTCTGCATATGCAAACCGTTTCCTTTGGTAATAAGTGAGAGAGATAGTGATTAATTAATTGAATATAGAGAGATAATGCCACCCCAGATAAGATACATAGATGACTTTTTATTTCCTTTTCAAAGGTTCCAACTTTCTCAATGTATGTTTATTTAGAATTTCATTTTCCACTTACAAAAATCAACATAAAGAAATAGCATAAAACAGCATTTTGATTTTTCATAGTGTTCATAGAGCCTTATAACTCCAAGAACTTAGCAATAAGTAAGTTTATGAGAGAAAAAACAAAACTCAGTAAGTATCATCTATGATTTATACTAATGGTAATCTAAAAAACTATTAAATCAAAGAGGTTTAAAATCATTATTAAAAAGGGTAAAATGTGCAATTATTAAAGGTAGAGATTCTTTATTGGTGAAAAAAATAAATAAATCTGGAAAACACTGTTGGTTTGATTGCAACATTTAACATACAAATAAACAAAGTTAAAAGCGTGCAGTGGCAGGTGCTACAAAGTGATTCATAGCTCTCATCCATATCAGGTAATTATGTATATATCATAGTAGATGTTGTGCTGTAAAGAGTGGGTTGGTGAGAAGAAATATTTTAATAAAAAAAAAAATTCAGATGTCTATTCTTGTTCTACATAGTGTAATATCTTGAAAAGAGACCATGTTATTATATGATATCACAGTTATACAGTGCATATAAAATGTATACACAGTACACACCCTTATGAAATTGCAGGTTTTTTAAATGTAAAGACAGAAATAACAATGCAAATGTCAGACTTTTTTCATCTGTAATGTGATCTTCCAACAAACAAAAAATCCAGAGAAATGTTTTTTTTGTTAATTATTAGGAACATTTAAATAAAAACAACATGATTGCATATGTCTGCACATAATGGGGGCTCTAGCTGTGTTAACAGTTAACAATCCATTCTAAATGCCTGTAGGGAAATATCATAGACCTGCCATCAATGAGAGTGATTTTGATTAAACCCAGCTTGAAGTTAGCTGTTGCTGTAAGATTTGCTTGAATGTTTGGGGTTACATTCTACTAGAAGAGCCATGGTCAGCAAAGAATTGCCAAAAAACTGCAGGAGCTAATTGTTGAAAAGTACCAACCAGGAGAGGGATATAAAAGTATATCAAAGGCACTGAATGTACCATGGAGCACTGTCAAAACCATCATCATCATCAACCATCATAAGAGAAGAAAATATTGCGGCACCACAGAGACAATTGCAAAGATAAGGATGACCCTTTAGAGTCGAATAAAGGACAAGGCGAAGACTTATCAGTAATGCACTGAAGGAGCTACAGGAATTTCTGGCAGGTACCAGTAATGCCTCACATGTGATCACCATCTCTAGCACTCTGCATGACTTGACTTTAGGGTAGTATGGCAAGAAGAAAAAAAAACTTTCTTACAAAAAGGAATATACAAGCCAATCTAAATTATGCCAAAAGATTTATTCAGTCACCCCAAACCATTTTGAAAAATGTGCTATAGTCTGACGAGACAAAAATTGAACTTTTTGGCCTAAATTGTAAAAGATATGTTTGGCACAAAGTTTATAAAGCTCTTCATCACTGAACACCATACTGACTTTGAAGCATGGTGGTGGAAACATCATGCTTTTAGGTTGTTTCTCTTCAGTTGGGTCAGGGGCTGTTATCAAGATAGATGGAATAATGTATAGCTCCAAAATTAAGATATTTTGGCAAAAGCTGAAGATCAGGGGATGGAACTACAATTGGTGCAGCAGGTGCAGTCGCATCAGGAACCAAGAGCTATAGGGGGCCCATAACAGCCAGTCTATACATAGTTGTGTGCAGAATGTTTACAATCCTAATGCAGGGGAGCCTTTTATCAGTGCAGGTTGTAGGTCCATCAGTCTATCGACCTATCTGTCTGTCTATCTATCCTCAAAATCATTATACAGTGCAGAATGTATATTAATACTTTTGCCTTCTACTGAGTTACCTTTGGGGGCCCTCTGTAGAGTAGGTTTGCTACTGCTGAAGATGAAGAGGAATTCAAAATTGAAAATGACCCAAAGCACACATACAAGTTGACACCAAGGGATGGCTTCAGAAAAGGAAGCTCAAAGTCTTAGAATGGCCCAGTCAAAGCCCAGACCTCAATCCATTCAAAAACCTTGTAGAATGGCCAAAAAAGAACTGTGCACAGGAGAACACCTTGCAATTTGAATAAATTTGAAATTTTTTGCAAAGCAAAGTGGGCTAATAAGTTTTTTCCCCACACACACACACTATCCAGGCCGCTGCACATGCGGAAGTTCGACGTCACCGGAGAGCAGAGGCAGACTAAACCAAGCAGCATGTAGGTCACAGGGGTGCTCGCTGTGTAGAAACGGCCGGTGCAGCCGTATATGCAATGGAAAAAATATTTTGTACAGCAGCACTTGAGTAAAGGAGTGAAGGTATAAAAAAGGGCTAAAGTAGGTAAAATAAAAATTCACCTTTATTT
>CAJPDP010217536.1:0-10140 GCA_905336975.1 Bombina variegata variegata | reverse complement strand
CCAGAGCAATTTGCAGATGGGGTTTACCTGCACTAAGTCTGTCTCCAGTTGTACCCATCTAATATTGAGTTTATTTGTGTGCCATAGGGCTGTCTGCACTGTTCTAGCTGCACAGTAGTATGCTATGAATTGTGGAACTCCCAGGCCCCCTACCGATTTATGTTTAGTTAGACTTTTTTGTTGATATGTGGTTTCTTTCCTCCCTATATGAGTTTAAGAATTTCATTTTGTATTTGGTTAAGTTCAGATGTTGGTACCGAGACTGGTAGGGATCTAAAGAGATATAGTAATTTGGGTAAAATGGTCATTTTAGCAACAATGATGCGCCAGTAGAAAGAGATCTTCTCTTTCATCCATTTAGTCGTTAATTGTTGGATTTGTGAGAACATGGGTATATAGTTGAGAGAGTATAAAATGTGCACAATATGAGAGAGTAATACCTAAGTATGAAAGGCCTTTTTTTGCCCATTCAAAGTTAAAGTTCATTTCTAATAATTTCTTTGTGTCAGGGGGTAAAGGAATACTTAAACCTTCACATTTATCCTCTTTAAGCTTGTAACCAGATATTTTCCCAAAGGTTTGTATATTATTTGAGATAAGGGGGTAGAGACAGTAAGGGTTTGGTAAGGGTTAATATTACGTCATCTGCAAATAGAGCCACTTTGTATGTAGACTTTCCCACATTCAAACCCTGTAATGTCTGTGTTATTTCGTATTATAGCGGCTAGTGGTTCAATACATAGTGCAAAAAGCAGGGGTGACAATGGGCACCCCTGTCTTCTACCATTCTTGATTAGTATTTCTTTTGACTGATATCCTGCTATCTTGATGAATGCCCTAGGGTCGTTATATAGTGTCTGTATTGCTTTAAGAAAATTTTCTCTAAACCCAAAGATTTCCAGTATATTAAGTAGATAGTTCCAATTGACTCTGTCAAAGGCCTTCTCTGCATCTAATGTTAGAAGCAGAGAAGGTATCTTGTGTACTGACGCATAATTAATCAAGTCTACAGTTCTTCGAATATTATCAGGGGCTTCGCGTGACTAGATGAACCCTACCTGGTCAGTATGGATTAATTGAGTCATGATGGGGTTATGTCTGTCTGCAAGAATTGTTGTTAGTAATTTGATATCTTGGTTAATGAGTGATATGGATCGAAAGTTTCAGCAATGTTGTTTGTTTTTCCCTGGTTTAGGTATAACTGAGATCCTGGCTAGCATTAGTTCTGGTGGAATCATTGTTCCAAGCATAATAATATTTAAAATTCTAACGAGTTGTGGCGCTAATATTTCTTTTAGGTGTTTAGAAAAAATACCAGGGAAACCGTCCGTGCCTGGTGCTTTTGAAGTTTTCATATTTTTAATGGCTTTAAGTACATCTTGTATGGTTATAGGTGAGTTTAATTTGTCTGAGGATTCATTATCTATCTTTGGGAGGTTGCAGTCTGATGTGAACTACTGTATATCTGTTTTTAAGTTTACCTTTCCTTTTGAGAATGGGAGATTTTATAGTTTGTGATAAAAGTCAGCAAATATGTTAGCTATGTCTTGTGGATTGTTTGTTATATTGCCATCAGGTTTCTGTATTTGTGGTATTGTGGTGGTCCTGGTAATGTTTTTAAGTTTGTTTGCTAACATGGGCATCTAGTATTTTTATTGATTGTAAGACTTCCGGATTAAGGAGATTGTCTGACTTCCGGATTAAGGAGATTGTCTAATTCAGTTTTTGGGTTTTTGTTGTTGTTTTTAACTGGTTGTTTAAGGTGGAAGATGGGTTTGTTTTGTGTAGTTTGGATAATTGTGTTATTTCTGATCTTAATTGCTCATGTTTGGAACTGTGAATTTTCTTTTGTTTGTTTGTTTCCCCCATTAGTATTCCTCTTGGGAATGCTTTGAGTGCCCCCCACTCAAAGATTGGGCTGGATGAGGTGTTGTGGTTGTCTTTTGTGAATTCCATTAGTTTATTCTTAAGGTTCTGTAGGAAAATGGGGTCCCACGATAAAGTGGGGTTTAGTGTTCATGATTTGACTCGGTTAGGGTTAAGTATTCCTGTAAGGTTGGTCAGGACTATCGCATGGTCTGACCATATTGTGTCTAGTATGTGGGATTTGTCAATCAGCGGTTGCATGATTTGGCTCAAAAAAATATGGTCAATACGCGATGAGGTGTTATGGACGGCTAGGTGAAATGTACATTCCCTTTCTCCTTTGTGCATTGTCCTCCAGCCATGAACTAGGTTATGGTCTAAGATAAAATCTAGTAAGATTTTTTGTGTTGGTGTCTCTCTGGTTCTCTCCTTTTTCTCCGTTCTGTCCCATTTTTGGTCAACCACTAGGTTAAAGTTTCCCCCTAAAATGATTCAATTTTTTCCCCAATGTATTAGCATTCTAGAAATTTCGGTCAAAAAGTATTTTTGATAGTCATTAGTCGCATATACATTCCCTATAATTACTGGGGTGCCCTGAATTTTACCCTGTAAGATAATGTATCTACCCTTTGGGTCTATGATAGCTGCATCTTCTTGAAATTAAGGGAGGAGTGTAGGAGAATGGATACCCCACAATGTTTTTTTTATACTGGTTGCGTGGTATTGAGTTGAGTATGTTCGGTCCCAATGTTTCGGAGTGGTTGTTTTTGTGAAGTGGGTTTCTTGTAGCATAATTAAGTTGGCCCCCAGTCTTTTGTATTCTAATATGGCTTTTTTTGCATTTAGTGTGTGAATGAAGGCCACGGACATAATGAGTTAGGATTTTAAGCGACATTATGTATCAGAATAGTGGTGAACATATAACAATATAACTTTTAACAAGAAAACTTACACAGAAATAAAAAACAAGTAATTTAACATAATTAAATATAACCAAATGGTAGGTCGGCAACAAATTAAATGGTTAGAAAACATGGCATAAGTAATTACATCCTCTTCATCATGCTGGGAGCAAAGGGGCAGGTGGTGGTAAAAGGAGGGATAGGAGTTTGGAGGGAAGGGGGGGCAGAAGAAGGGGGGGATTGGAGGTTGGAAAAGGGGAGGGAGAGAGAGGTTAATATGTCCTTTAAGCAAGGATGGTTTTAAGCTAGGGAATACAATACCTCATGGAGCAGGTATGACATGAAAAATACATTAGATTTTCAGTTATGGAGAAACTAGGATCTTACTTACACTCCATTCAGAGCAGTAGGAGTTTATGACCCAATTGGCACCCTAATATTCTTAAAGTGGGTAGGGGTGGTAATTGGGATAAACATTAGTAGTTTAGTATCTTAGTTTATACAAATTGACTGGTGGGGGTGGGTGGTTAAGTACGCACTACTCAATGATCATGTAATTGCAGCCTGGTTGGCATTTTGGCCCCCACTACTTATCAGGTTTTGCTTAGCTTTTTTAAATTGTCCTGTGTTCTGTACTGTAGACCAGGTTCTATTCAGAGCCTTTCTGGGGCTGCGTTGGGGGAGTGGCGTCTCAAGATTCTGAGTGGAGATCTTCAGTTTGGCAAGCAATGAGAGTCCATCCTGCAGATTGGTGCACGTGTATACAGTATATTCTCGTTGAACTGGAATAACAGTCTGTTTTCCAGGTCCTCTAGCTGTGATTCCAGTGTCAGAATCTGTACCTGCTGTTTTTCCACAATGGCCTGTATCGCTGTCAAAGCTTCCACAATATTGTCCTGCATTGCTGAGCGAAATTCCTCTTGAAATAAAGCCTTGATTTGGGTCAGTAATTATTGGTTGGAATTGGAACAAAGGTCTGAAACCGACATGTGTGCTGGGGTTTCTTGCGAGTCCTCACTAGCAATTGAGGGAGCTTGGCTATCTCCTCTATGCTTCTTGTGTTGTGATTTGGTTAGGCAATCTTTCATAGTCTGTGTTCTACTTTTCATCTTAGCTATGGAGTAGAGGAGCTTGATGTATAAATTACGCAGACTTGTTGATATTGCTCTCAGAGATGGTCACACTGTGTTTAAAGAGGGTGCATGTGCCAAAATTTGGTATGGATCAAAGGTTGCCAACCCTTATATTCTCTATTATATCATGTATTCATGATACTGTATTTTTGAGCGAGTGAGTGAGGAGCGGAGCTAAAGAGCATGATAGAATCAAATTTCTTCACAGGGAATCTCCTACTTCAGATTCTTAGGTGCTGTGAGGTTAGTGTCCCAGAGCAAACAAGGACGTCAGGAGGCTTTGGTTTTACTTGCTGGGAAGATAACTCATTAGATTATTATAATGAGTTGTTAAGACATCTTTATAATTCCATATGGTTATGTGGTTCTGTTAAATGTTTGGTTGGTGCGTCTGAGTTGCAATTACATTTTGTCAGTGCTATTATGTAAGCAAATCTGTATAGCCACAAAAGATAGGTGGTTATTAAAGGTGGTGCAGGTGTGGAATCTGTCTCATTTTGACCAAGTGGGGAAAAGGGATTGGGAATATGACCCACCTGCAGCAGGCAAGTGGGAAATGGAGGAAAGGAAGTGTTGCTTAATGGAAACTAGTGAGGTATTCTTTCACCTGAAATATGCAGATTGCTTACAGTTAATCCCAATGTGCTGGTTTGCCGATGGGCCTAGGAGGTATTGTTCCGTATGCTTGTAAATTTAAGCTGCGTCAGTCCAGGCTTAATAATGTTTAGTCCTCTATGGGATCTGATGCGTGGTAGTCTATGTGGTGAGGAGTGAGCTTATGGTGAGGTGTGATTGCAAGCCACTTACCCTCCTCCCAGATTAAATGTCTCTTTGTAGTGCAGGCTTTTCGTTCATGTTAAGGTGCATATGTTAGGCCTAAACCCATTGTTCTTTTTATCTTCTACGCCTTTTTCTGATATTGTCTCCAGAGCAGAGCCCTGACCATCCGGAGAACAAGGCAGTGTTGGTTATGGTTAGTCAAAGTCTCCGTTCCAGGAGTTACATGCCACTTGGTTGCTGATGTAAAGGCCTTTGTATTGGATCCACGTCATTAGTATTTGAGTAGACAATTACCTTCTCTCACTCCGGAGTGGAGCCCCGATCCTCCAGAGTTTATTTGGCTCTTCTTATTTCTCTTGTCAGAGTTGTGAGACTGAATCTTAAGTGATCGAGTCCACGTGAGTAGCACAACTTGCTATGCGCCTCTGTAATATGTCTCTTAAATAAGCCTCAGTTACAACCAAAAATCAAGTCTCTGTAGATTGGGTAGTAGTATTGTCCACTTTTAGTGAGAAAAAGTAAGTATTTTAACTGGTTTTACCAACTTTTAATGTGTTGTGTGTCCAGAGCTCTGTACAGACGCGTCCTTTCCTCTCCACGGCTAACTCTGCCCCGATTATCTTTTTTTTTTAAATATCTTATTAATGTTTATATTTTAAAGAACCATGTGTAGGTATGAAAGGCATACAGATAAAAGTGATATTCTAGATGAATAACATTTTCTTCTTTATTAAATAATTTTTGTTTTTAATCAAATGGTTGTAGCTAAAAGTGGGCTCCATTTTAAAAGCCGACATACAAACTTTTACTCTAGACTGTGACCTACCAAAATTAGATACGGATTCACTTGACAAACTAAATTCACCCATAACCTTACAGGAGGTCCTTAAGACCATTAAATACACTAAATCTTCAAAAGCACCAGGACCAGACGGTTTTCTGGGAATCTTTTATAAACACTTAAAAGAAATATTAGTAGTTTTATGTCCTGATTAATGAGTGATATTGGTCTAAAGTTTCGGCAGTGTTGTTTGTTTTTCCCCGGTTTGGGTATAGCTGAGATTCTGGCAAGCATTAGTTCAGGTGGAATTGTTGTTCCAAGTAAAATGTTATTGAAGATTCTCACTAATTGTGGCACTAACACAATTCTTGCAGATAGACTTAACTCCATCATGACCCAATTGAACCATCCTGACCGGGTAGGGTTTATCCAATTGCGCAAAGCACCTGATACTATTCGGAGAACTGTAGATTTAATTAATTATGCTTCAGTACACAAAACCTTCTCTGCTTCTAGCATTAGATGCAAAGAAGGCATTAAATAGGGTCAATTGGAACTACTTGCTTCCTGGAAATATTTGGGTTTAGTGGAAACTTTTCTTAAAGCAACCCAGACTCTATACACAGACCCTAGAGTATTTATCAAAGTAGCTGGGTATCAGTCTAAAGAAATACAAATCCAGAACGACACTAGACAGGGGAAAAAAGGCCTTTCATACTTAGGAGTCACACTTTCCCATAATGTACACTCCCTATACTCACTCAACTACAAACCCATGTTCTCACAAATCCGACAATTAACAACTAAATGGATAAAAGAAAAGATCTTGTTCTATGGACGTATCATTGTTGCATAACTGACCATTCTGCCCAAATTATTATATCTTTTTCGATCCCTACCGGTCTCGGTGCCAATTTCTGAACTTAAATTTATATGGGGAAGAAATAAATCACACATAATTAATAAAAAATTGTTACCAAACATAAACTAGGAGGGGGTTTGGGAGTCCCACAACTCACAGCATATTACTATGCAGCTAGGACAGCCCAGACAGCCCTCTGGCACACAAACAAAACTAACATCAGATGGGTACAACTAAGAGACAGATTTAGTACAGGTACATCCAATTTGCAAATTACTTTGGTTGGATAGTCAATGGAGATAGTCAATGGAGACCTCCTTCCTGGAAATCCTTTACTTCTATAGCACATACCATATATTTATGGGACAGATTGAAAAACAAATACTCATTAATTGCACAGCGATCTAGAGTTATGCCCCTAAGTGGGTGAATAGAGGTCTATACAGAATAGCTGACGCCTTAAACAATAACTCACTCCTCTCATATACACAATATGCCGAACTGGACCCAACTGATAAACATAACTGGTTCCACTACTTCCAACTTAGATCTAGAATACAAGCTGCATTGCAATCTCAGCCTCCAAATGCCCCCACCTGCTTTGAAACATTATGTCTCACTAGAAGCAGACCCATAGATTCTATAGCTAAATTATACCACACTTTTAACTCTCTCAAAGTAATAACTAAATAAACCTTTATGCATTCTTGGGAAGCTGACAATGATTTCAATTTGGGCACTGAAAAATGGGTAAACACGTTGCAAAAGGGATGCACTTTCTCTGTCAGCGCCACACTAAAGGAAAATTATATCAAAACAGCTTACAAATGGTACATGCACCCAACCCAAATACTTCCAAGAGATGACAATAGGAGTGAACTCTGTTTTAGGGGCTGTGCAGAGAGAGGTAAATACATGCATATGTTGTGGCACTGTAATTCAGTAATACAAACCTGGTCATGAGTTTCTAACATTTTAAGTGTTATATTCCATAAGCAAATTAACCGTACACCATCACAGGCCTTACTACATGAACTGATACCAAGCCTTTCCATGCATAACTGTAAACTAGTGATGACAATTTGCACTGCAACCAGATTGTGCATAACCCAATACCGGAAAAGGGAGATGACAGACTTTACCATAGTTTTACGCAAAATAGAATACCTTTACCATTTCAGCAGACTTGCTAGCACAAAAAGAGTGTTTCATAGAGGCGTGGGAACCCTGGGTCATGTACTCAGAGGCAACTAGACGGAACACTTCTAGATCTAGAGCGCTGGTGGACCGGACTCACCCCACCCCCTTCACATTGAGATACCTGTTTGAATACACAGCCATATGTGGGGTAATTTATGTACTCAGGATGAATACTAATATATAAATCTTGTTTTTGATTAGGAACTGAGTTAACAAAACTAGCTGAAGTTACCTTGTCTCTACCCATATTATAAGACCTTGAGTCTTAATACGAATGCAAAATGCTACTTTCCTATAGATATGATGTATTATCTGTGTAGAAAAACTTGAAAATGTTATTTATTTGTTTATATATAAAAACCTAATAAAAATTATTTCTAAAAAAAGTGGGCTCCATTTCTATCAATCAGAATTCCCTTGGACAGTTAATTGCATTTTTTACTAGAATAGACGCGTTCTAATCTTTTTACAAATTAATTTTGGCTATGAAAACAGCCTTTATACCTTCCATTGGGACAACTTGTCATTGGTCTCCACTAATGAAAAGTCCTGTCTTTGACCAACCCTACCTATGACACACCTGATCAAGCCCACAACACAACCACTGTCCAGTCCTTCTTGTTGTGGTGCCTATGAAGCTTGCACAGAAATTAAATACAATAATTTAAATGCTCATTTATGATTATATTGAAATGTTTGGAGGTCTAATTTGTTAGTTACAAAATTAATCAAATTATATGAAATTGTTACACATATCATTAATTGATATTGTTGGTAAATTGGAAGAACACATTCAAACACATTTGACAGTCATTATCAATACTGTATCAATTTAATTATATCACATTTTATGTATTTTTAGCTTCCCTAATGGTGTGTGGAAACCCTTGTAAAAAAACTACTTGAAAAGCCTGTGATACGTTTATTTCTTATAGTTTTATGCATGTGTGTTTAACAAGATTTTAATGTTATATTATTTTTTATCAATTTAAAAGTTTTCTAATCTATCATTGGCCTGAATTCAATAAACCCCATTTGTGAAATTAATGTCACTGAAAACACTCATTGCAATTTTGAAAATGACAGAATTCATAAAGATTTATTAACAGCCCCTCATCACAGCAAAGAGTTTCAATTTAAGTTTCAGTATAATCAATGAAGCAGTATCTATCTTCAAACTGTTAATGGGTTAAAATGAATAAAAGAAAAAAAAAATACACCCTGTAAAATCCAATCCAATCTCCCATATGCAAAAAAAAAAGAAATATTAAAAACAGTTCAAAAGAAATAAAAGTAAAAAAAAACAGACAACCTAACCTTTTTTTAAAAAAAATATATTTATTGTTTTGTACATAGAACATGAAACACAAAAGCAATTAACAAAGTAATGCTTAGTTAGACAGTCCAACAAAAAAAAAAAAAAGAAAGAAGAAATACATTCATAAATCCTGAGCAAAATATTACTTATGAGCATGTCTAAACCTAGGCAAAAACGAGAGAAAATAGTATGCAATGTTAACATAAGCATAATGTAGCACATCAGGCAACATAAGCCTTAAAAGGAAATGACAAAGTAATACTTAATTAGACAGTCTAGTAAAAATACATTCATAGATTCTTAGTCAAAACATTACTAATGACAATATCTAGACCTAAGCAAGAAGAGGCAAGAAAAGTACAGAATAAAGGCACCAAAATATTATGGCGCATCAAACATACTGAGATACTACGGCAGCCTCAGTCTAGGTAGGACAAAACAAACCAAAACCAGACATGACGAGACAAAACCAAACAAACCAAGACCAGACAAAACAAAACAAAACACAACACAACACAAAAAAACAAACAAAAAAAAAAAAAGAAAAGAAAAGGAACACTCCACCATGTACCTCCCCAACCTGCAACTTCTAATGCTATATAACAGCTTCACTTGTAATTTCTCCCCTTAATACTGCATTTTTAATCCAGACGGAATTTTTAAAGGGGGCTATGAGTCTTTTTTGTATTTCTACTGGGTTTGAGGATATATAATTACTCCATTTCTTAAAGAAGAGATCAATTTCATTTTCTGCGCCACTTGACGTTTCATATTGTTCCAGAATTAATTTAGTATCTAACATATTAAGGAGCACAGATAGTGCAGGCTTTTTAGTGGACTTCCAGGAGGAAAAGATAACATTTCTTGCGCATTATATTATAAAGTTGATGAATATTGTATTCTCTTCCATATTATAGTTCTTTAAGAAAACAACTTCAAGCTTATTCAAGGTTACTTCGTGTTTTAAGATTTTTGACAGCCAAAATGCAACTTTAGCCCAAAATTGATTAACCTTAGGACATGCCCATATGCAGTGAATCAAATTAGCTTTAGGGTGTCTACACCTAAAACATTCATAGACTTGCGCTTTATTCCACCTTCCTAGATCTTCTGGGTTAATATATGCTCTATTAATTAACTTGATATGGGATTCACGCCAAGCCAATTGCGGAGTAGCCGCCCATGCTTTAGAAATACTCTTTACAATTATCTTATTCTCTATGCCCTCAATATCCATGGACCATTTTGTGCACAGATGTTCCATAGCCGTCAGGCCTTCTTTAAGTAATAAAAGATTA
>CAJPDP010217218.1:0-12608 GCA_905336975.1 Bombina variegata variegata | reverse complement strand
AGGGGCTTAAACACACCCACTAAGAGTAGCCTCCTGTTTAGACAAATGTACAAACTTAATGTAGACGTAGCCCTTATTCAGGAAACCCATTGGGTAGAACCTCTGCCCTTTAAGCCATACTCTAAACTCTTTCCCCACTTTATTACTGCTTCCTACTAAAAAAAAAAAGTGAGGCGCAGCCATCCTAATTAAATGAGATGTCTCATACGAACCTATTGTTATAGAGAGAGATGTGGAAGGTAGATATTTAATTATTATCTGCAAATTGAACAATACTCTGTGTACTCTAATTAATGTTTATTCTCCTAATGATAACCAGTCTAGGTTTTTCCGCCAGCTTTCCCCTATCATCGTAAAAATACAGAGCAGTGTTTCAATGGTGGGCGGTGACTTTAACGCAATGTGGGACCCCTCGGTAGATAAACAAGCCCCTAGAGGTAAGACACAAGATTCTAACCCCTTAGCATCCTCAAAACAGTTACAAGCCCTTATGACTCTTCATAATCTATTTGATGTATGGAGATGTTTGCACCCCAATCGTTGCGGCTACTCCTTCCATTCCACAGTCCAAAACTCCTACTCCCGTACAGACGCAATATTTAGCGACTCGTGAACCCTGGAAAGAGCAGTAGCAGCTGATATAGCTAGTTGTCCATGGTCAGACCATGAAATGGTATTCTCCATACTACACCTATCCCCTTCTACAGAGAGGTCTCCAATCTGGCGCTTACAAGATAGCTTGATAGCCAATCCCTGAACAATGCAGACCCTACAAGATATTCAGGAATTTTTCCAACTAAACGACACTGGACATGTTCCAGATTTCATTTAATGGGCCTCCATGAAGGCATTTATTAGAGGAACTACCTTAGCCCAACTATTCAGATCTCTCTGAATCCTTAAAGGTGAGAATAAATCTAACCCAACAGAGGCGCTAGCAACTAAAATAAGTCTATTCAGAACAGAAATCACTTGTAAAGAGAATTTACAGAGATTAAAGCAAACTTTTTATTACCAAGGTAATAGGGCAGATAGGCTGTTAGCTATTAAGCTATGGGCAAGAACCAAATAAAATAGGATACAAAAACTTAAAGTTGATGACAAATTGATCCATTCCCTCAAAGAGATAGGGAAAGCTTTTAGGAATTATTATACTTCCTTGTACAATAAGACATGGACACTGTCTAACAGATCCAGTCTCTTTTGCGGAGAATTGTACCGCAATCAAATCTCTCAAGACACACAAAGCCCCAGGCCCTGATGTCTTCACCAGAGTCTTTGAAACAGGAAAATTCCCACGAAAATACTTGGAGGCAACTATCCTGACACTCCCTAAGGAGGGGGAAGGACCCCCAATTTTGTCAGAGTTATAGAATTATATCATTCAATACAGATGTTAAGTTATTTGCCAAGATCTTAGCAATTAGGTTAGGTCCCTTTTTACCCTCAGTAATACATAGAGACCAGGTTGGCTTTGTACTCCGACGTCAAGGCTCCAACAGTACTAGATGGCTGTTAAATATCTTCTCTGCAACTGTTAAGTCAGGCTTCCCCCTTCTCACTCTGTCTTTGCTGAAAAGGTGTTTGACAGAGTGAGATGGGAATACATATATGCAACCATGGGGGCCTTTGGTCTCCCTGAAAGCTTCCGTAGAGCAATTAGAGCTCTATATTCTAGCCTTACAGCCAGAGTTAGAGGGGTCGGATGACCTTACAATATTTCTTACTGATCTTAATAAATCCCTTCATGCCCTATTTGAACTTTTTAATTTCTTTGGTACTCTTTCGCATTATAAATTAAATATAGATAAAACTGAGGTTTTCCCAATCAATTACCCTGTAAGCCAATTGCAGAGCCTACAAGCCCGCTATCCCTTTAAATGGCATAGAGACGGCATTCAACACTTACGGGTAGCTCTCTCACATGATTACAAATGGATGATAGAGACAAATTATACAACGCTACTCAAGCAACTCAGGTGCAGTATTTTGCTTTCCTCTTACAGAGAAGTTTCTTGGATGGGCAGGATATTGGCTTTTAAGATGATGTTGCTGCCCAAGATCACTTATTTATTTAGATGCCTCCTATTTAAACTCCCAATGTCCCTCTTAGACTCTTTCCAGTCTCTGCTTAATAACTATGTCTGGGCAGATCGTAAACCTAGAATTTCTAGATCCATCCTACAAAAAACAACAAGTTAGGGGGCTGCCGAACATTAGGCTTGTCTATGAAGCAGCAATGTTAACACATGTATCCGCCTGGGCAACTTCGAAAAAAGACACCCAGATGGCACAAAATAGAACAGGCCTGTCTCTCACACAATATCCACCTTAAAGATTTGATCTGGATCCCAAAGCATTGTGCCCCCTCTCTATCCATCACATATACAATCTTTAGAGCTGGACTAGACTTTAGGCATAAGTTGCACCATTCCCAATTAGTAGTTCCGCTTCCCTTGTCAATCCATAGTATTAGAGGATTATTGATAGGTCTACTGGAATCGTACCCAAGGGCTTGGGACAATATTGATTGCACACGGATCTCAGATCTCAGTTACTGCTGTGAAATGATCTATCTGAGGTCACGCTTGAAAAGCCCTGAAATGCTACACACGTATAACATTCCTCACAGACTTCACTTTAAAGCCTTCCGCTTCAAGGCGCTATTAAACAGCTGTTTTTTTTTAGTGATAATCCGAGAACAGGGTTGGAGACCTCTCTCAACACATTACCAGTGCCTCTTAGACTGTCCAAATTTACAAAAGACTCATACTCTTCAAGCATGGGAAAGGGACTTATGAAAATAAATTGACGCTAAACATTGGAGCATAGCTATTACTATTACTAAACAGGCAGTACACTGTATTACATTGTATGAGCTATATTTTGAAATACTAACTCGTTGGCACTGGATCCCTACCAGGTTACACAAGATCTCTAAAAACCATCCTCCTACTTGCTGAAGAAATTGTGAAGCGAAGGGCACTGTCATGATTCCACCTTTAATTATATTTTGCAATACCACCTTATATACTAATTAGCCTTCCGGATCAACTATAAATCCTTTATTCCCCAGTATACCTTTACTGTTTTTTTGAAGTGCAACTAATATACACCTCACCAGCTATTACCTTGTAAACTTTAATCTAACCCCTAACTACAGATTTACGTCTACCCTGAACATTCTGGGATACCTTCCACGGAAGTTGTCTCTCGCAGCGATTGCTGACGTCATCTGACCCAGACGGTTCCACGCTTCCAGCTCTGTGCACGCAGAATCACTCTGCCGCTCAGTAACATCTGTTTGTTACCAGACACAACAACCCGCTCCAGCAGCATCATACGCACATCAATCCACTGTTATCGCTCCGATTTCAGGGACATCCGACTCACCGCATCGGTTGCTACCAAGACCTCTGAATCAGGTTCCGTATACTGCATTGTTGTGTAACACACTGTTGTATAAACCACAAGCTACTCTACTACAGACTTAAGGTGTTGTATTGCTGGGTAAAGTTATTATATCACTCTCCACACCTGCACAGCCATAAATCAGTACCAAGTTATTTCAGGCACCCTGTCTATGTTTGTGCCTTGCTGTCTTCATAAATTCTCAGTGTCTGAATCAGCTGTAACATCTCAAGTCCTATGCCTCATTTCTATAGCCATTAATACTGCTGATATAAATTGGCTACTTAACATAAGGCTATATTATTACAAATATATTAGTCCTTATTATCAAACATACTAATTTCTTTGTAAAATACTAAAGATAGCTTCCAGGTCAGTTTCACTGAATATTAAGTGGTTAAGAAATTGCCACAACAAATCTCATTACAGGCACAGAACTTCATATCTGGTCAGAGTGCCATCGAATAAGAAGCCTTTGGCTCCAGATAGCGACTCTTTGCACGAAATTGGGCATTACCAACAGCCTTAACTCAGTCTTCTGCATCTCAAACTCCCAAAAATGGCCAAACCTAAGAAATTCTTATTCAGATACATTATGATGGCAGTGAAGCTATCTCTAGCTAGATATTGGAAACAAAATTCAGCCCAAACGATTCTCAAAGTGCGAGAAATTTTAGATTACATTAAATCCATGGAAGAAAGTGTATATCTAATAAGGGATAACCCAGACCTTTATTGTGAGATTTGGGAACCATGGAATGCTCTACACTATACTCCTATAGGGCAAACTAATTCATAACCCAGTATACAAGTTCTAACAAAATAGATGCCACAAAAAAATTGTCTACACAAACTAATATTTCTTCCCCCTCCTCATCCCCTCTTTTTTTTTTTTTCTCTTCCCCCTTCCCCTTGCGGTTGGGCCTCTAACCTTAAAGGTAGATGACCCCGCCACACTGACCCTAAATTGAAAAGGCTAGATTATGGTATTTTTTAATTGGTCACGCTACAAAGGTAGCTTGTATGTGGTGATGAAAAGTTTGGTACACATTCATGATATAGGACTGAAATTCTATAAATAGATACACTGGTTGGGGTAATGAAAACCACCGTTGTTTAATTCATAATCCACGAGCAGTATCCCCTTCATCCTTTACACATGATGATGTGTTATGTAAAGTTATTTAAGGTTTCTGATAACAAATTTCCTAAAAATTATTTGTAAAACAAAGGTACCTGTTATATTGATTTTGGACCCAGAACCCTACTTGTCTTTACTGATGGGCGTATGTAACAGCTCTATGTCCAACCGATACCTGAATGTATTGTATGTAATGTAAAGTATGCATGTTAACATTGATCTGGATCCACTGTTTAACCACTGTTCTAAGTACCTTAGTAAAAAATAAGAAAAATAGATTAGCAATCTTACTGAAGAACAAAATTTAAAGAGCAGAAATATGCCTCTTCATAGAACTGTCAGATAGGCCCTTATCCAGACCATCCCAGGAAAAACCCATTGTCTGCACACGAAGAAATAAATGCCTTCCAGTTTTTGTGATAGATTCTCCTAGTTACAGGCTTACAAGCCTGAATTAAGGTTTCAATCACAGAATCATAGAAGCCCCTATGAACTTGATGGCATGAACATTGAACGTTTAGTCCTTAGAGAGACTTGAAATATGGATGGAAAAGCTGACCTTGAGACAGAAGTTCTGACTGCAGAGGTAGAGGCCAAGGAGGACAGCTGGACATTTGAACCAGATTTGCATACCAAATCCTGCAAAGCAAATCTGGGGCAATCAGGATTACTGAAGATTTCTCTAGGCTTATCTTGGAAATCACTCTGGGTAGAAGTGCCAGAGGAGGAAACAGATAAGCAAGCTGAATTGACCAAAGAACTACTAGAGTGCGCACTAACTCTGCTTGAGGGTCCCTCGACCTCGCAAAATACCTGGGAAGTTTGTTGTTTAAACGAGAGGCCATCAGATCTATTTCTGGGAGACCCAAGGATCCACACTCTGATTGAACACATCCTGGTGAAGAGACCACTTCCCTTGATGTAGAGATTGATGAATTAGAAACTCCTCTTCCCAGTTGTTCACCCCTGGAATATGAATCCAGAAACTAGACAAGAATGGATTTCTTCCCATGAGAGAATGGAGACACCTTCTTCATGACTAGGGAACTGTGAATTCCCCCCTGGTGGTTGACATAAGTTACTGCTGTGAAATTATCTGAAAACAGAGATAAGATTATTTTTTCAACAAAGGCCACGCTTGAAGAGTCCTGAAAATTGCATGGAGTTCTAGAACATTTATAGGTAGCCTCACCTCCCAAGGTTTCCAAACTGCCGTGTGCTCTTAGAGATCTCCAAACAGCTCCCCAACCTGAGAGACTTGCATCTGTATTGATCACAGTCCAGGTAGGACGAGCAAAATAAGCCCCCTGAATAATAAACTTATGATCCAGCCACCAAATCAGAGACTGACTTGTATTGGGATCCAAAAATATCTTTTGAGACACTTGAGTATAGACTCTGCACCAGTGACGAAGCATACAAAGCTAAAGAGGTCTCATGTGAAAATGAGCAAAAGGAATTGCATCTGAAGCTGCAATCATAAAACCTAGAGCTTCCAGTGGGCAGAGCCGGCCAATGACCAGCATGGCTGCTTGAATTGAGAGCTTCAGGAACAGGCAATATTCCAGGATAAATTCCAGCAGCACTTACATCAATACGATCAGTCAGAATAAGATGATCGATGTAGGAACTTCCCAGCAATCATCTGATACTCTCTAAATGACTGCCGAACTGAAGAAAGGACTATAGGCAGCGACTACATTAACCGCACCACGTGGGGACTAAACGGACTGGAGTGAGATGAAACAATCAGCTCCATAACAAAGCCCGGTATACCTTCAAAACCCTGCATATCTCCGATGATATAAGCTCCGGTATCCGACACTAACATCCACCAAAAGGGTGAGCAAGCAATGCAAGCAGTTCCAGCAGGACGGATTATGGGGCTAAAAGCAAGGCCACAGTGTTTGCTATACTAGGCGCCATTCTCAAAGCGCCGTAGCAGCAAGTAGCCAGCAGTCAGGGAAGAGAGCAGATTTGTAAGAGGAAGCTACCAAGGGTTTTCCGGACCACCCAAGACACCAATTGAAATACCAGTAAGGGGACTGTATAATACACACACTCACCCCCCTGCCAGCAATGCTTTGATGTTAGGAGGGGGGGCAACAAAATAACCATAAAGGGGTGATTTGAGTCACCCAAGGAGACACAAAAAAAAAATTTAGCACAGCTGGAGAATTATATACACTCGCAAGTCCCACAGCCCTAAAGCACTTAATAAATAAGTTAAGCTCCTTAATAGCATAGTAGTGCTACAGTACCTCACATAAGAAAGACACAGTATTCATTAAGCAACTTTGGTCTAGCCCTTCTGCATTAAGCAGCCAAACCAGCCTTGCAACATCTGTAAGGCAATTAGTCAGAACTATCTCTCTAATTATAAAGAAGTGTAGGAAATAATCACAGAACTATGAACCAAGTCACCAACGACAAACTGTTAATCCTTCAAATTATAGCTGCCTTCCTTAACCAGCAAGCCCTGCTAGGCGAACTGCGCCTTAGCATTTTGCACTTGTAAGCACCATACTCCGCATTTAAAGCAGGGCCCTTGAGGCTTGATCAGAAGCCCCTCATATAAATATAAGTACAACTTTAGAAAGATTTAGTTGCTGCGCACTAACTCCTGTTTAGCCCCTGCTAAAAATACAACCGAATCAGCTGCAGGCAACATACCTGAACTTTCCCCCTAATTACTGGGAACTATCACGCCAAACCTTCCTCCTGACACTATGGCTTCAAGGAGAACTCCTAGACAGGATAAACAGGCCAAAGGCCCTCAAAACACTTCGAATAAACTAAATAATTTCTTTAGGATCTTGGAAACCTCCACAACAGAAGAGCGGGAGACACAAAACTTAGCAACAGAGACTCCAATTATAAATACTTTACAACAAGAGAAAGTCCCACTTACTAAAGCAGACATTGAAGATTTACCTACTAAAGATGATTTCGCCACATTTTTCCAGCCTGTTGGAAAACTTATAAAAGACGGCCTCACAGAGGTCAAGAAGGATATATCCGACCTGGGGGATAGAGTTTTATACCTTGAAGAGGATACTGAACAAGTCAACAAAGACCTGGAAAATCAAAATCGCACCCTCGAAACACAAGACAAAATAATACACCAGATGCAATTACATCTTGAAGACTTAGATAATCGGGGAAGGCGAAATAACGCTAGAATCAGAGGAGTACCGGAATCAATAGATCCGAATCAAATAGTCCCATACCTACAGAGACTTTTCCGCTTTCTCCTGCAATCAGAAGAACTTCCAAACCTACCATTAGAAAGGGCCCATAGGGCTTTAAGGCCTAAACCCCCAGATAATAAGCCTCAGAGAAACATTATTACCAAATTCCAGATCTTTAAGGACAAAGAAAGGATCATGGAGGCATCAAGAAAAATCAAAACTATCAATTTTGAAGGAACCACTATACAAATCTACACTGATCTAAGCCCCATCACTCTGAACAAGCGGAGAGAAGCTAAATTCCTGACTACCCACTTACAAAGCCTCAAAATACCATATAGATGGGGATTCCCATTCTGTATTAAGGTCTTAAAAGGCACACAATTACACACGTATAGCACACCGGACGACCTGGACTCATTCTGCAAGCAACTTGGCATTTCACAGCCACAACTACCTCCTCTCATCTCACCACCAACATCTAGAGATCACTCATCCTCAAGCAATCCAGAGTGGAGGCAAGTCAACCGGAAAAGACCTAAGACAGCAACTAATCACTCCCCTGCTCTAAGTAGGGATCCTCCATGATTTAGTCTCTCCTATTAAATGGAGATGAAAAATCCCACAGATGCTGCACGCAACTTGTGTTTGCTCCATCAGGAGTATGTTGCCTTTTTTCCTTTAATATATACTGAATCTTAGGCTAACCTTAAAGTTTGGACACAAGATCTAAGATTGACTACTGTATTGAAAAACAAAAACAAAAAAAAACTGGATAGTTTATCTGCTACCTATGTACAAGTTATACTTTTTAAATGGATGAGCCGTCTAGCGAGGTATAAATTACTTGACCCACTAGATATATTCTCCCCTCCTCCTTTTCCCCCGTTTCCAAAGCATAAAAAAGTTACCTTGTGTATCTATATTGCTAGGAACTTATTATTGTTCATAATCTTGTTAAATTTGTTTTTTATGATAGTTGTTTTATTGTTCGATTGTTGTTATGTACAGGTTATTATTTCTTCAAAATTATACATACGACTACATGTTAGTCTATTGGTCATAAGTTGCATTTGCCAGACACTTACGATGAGAGAGTATACACCACCTACACTAACTTTCGCAATCAATATAACAAGCCAGTTTAACTCCACTAAGGCATAACCACACCCAACAAAATCATTTATGCACCAATGCTACCTTATAGACCTCTATGGCTCAACGGAAACTTAAAATAACGACTCAAAATGCAAAGGGTCTAAATTCCCCCACAAAACGATCCATCTCTCTTAACTGGTTCCACAAACAAAAAAGCAAAATCATCTTCATACAAGAAACTCGTTTCCTCAAAAATTCAGAACCAAAATTTACCTCTACACACTACCCAGTAGGTTTCTTTAATTCACACAAATCTAGGGAAAAAAATGGGGTGGGAATTCTATTTCATAAATCAACCCCCTTTCAGGTACTCCAACAACACACTGATTCAGAGGGCCGGTACCTCATTTTAGTCGGACTTCTATATAATAAGCCAATCACGATATACACAATAAATATTTACGCACCAAACTCGGGTCAAGTATGCTTCTTTAGGCGTGTCATTGGGGAGCTGCTGGGAGTTTCAAAAGGTATAACCATACTAGCTGGGGACTTCAATATTGCCCTTAACCCCACACTTGACTGTTCACAAGCGAAAAAGCTCCCACCCTCTCAGCGCTCTACAAAAAATAAACCAACAACTTCAATTCGCTACCCTCTTAGACACCTGGAGGCTGCAACACCCATACATACACCTTCTTTTCAAACCCTAGGCACACTTACTCTAGACTCCATATGTGTACTCTAGACTACATATGTGTAGATCAAATAGGACTCACCTTGGCTCATGATTCGTACATTGAACCAACACCGTGGTCAGATCACTCCATGGTATCTTTAAAATAGAATGGCCAGATAAACCGATCACTAATTTCACTTGGAAATTGGACAGCATGATAAAAAGAATCCTACATTTATACAATACGCCATTAGCAAGAGTTAGAGTTAATGGAGTCCTATCCCAAAGCTTTCCAATTTCAAATGGTACCAGATAAGGGTGCCCCCTTTCCCGACCCTATTTATACTGACCATGGAGGCTTTGGCCACTCACGTAAGACAAAATCCAGTCATTGAAGGGATAGGATTAGGTTCCAATGAATATAAAGTAGCCATGTTTGCGGACAATGTCCTAATCACGCTAACCTCCCCTTTAACCTCCTTACCAGCACTGATGAGGGAGTTTGAGACTTTTGGTAGGTTATCATATTTCCAAATTAATCAACAAAAGTCTGAGATGATGAGTGTTTCTTTACCACAAAAATAATTTATTTCTCTTAAAAAAGTATGCCCATATAAAATACAAACAAAACATTTAAAATAGTTAGGCGTTTATTTACCCCCGCGTTTATCACAGTTGTTCAACTTTAATTATAAGCCCCTTTTACAATCCACACAACATACTCTCCTTGAATGGCAAGACAAACCACTTTCATGGTGGGGTAGGATCCAAGCTATCAAAATGACAATCCTACCAAGGATTTTGTACATCATCCAAACTATCCCAATAGCTGTTCCTAGGACATATATCCAGCAGCTCCAGCGATGCCCTAGAATCAACGCAACCACCATGTATAGGTCAACAAAAGAAGGAGGCCTAGGAGTACCTAAGATTGAAACCTATTATAAATCAACCGTACTCCAACGGATACTCGACTGGCACACAAAAGCAGATGTTAAGTCCTGGGTATCCTTGGATTCCCAGATTTTGAGATCTCCCTCACCCGGCTCTGTTGGACCCCTAAAAATCATAGACCTATATTATGTCGCAAATCCCCGTTATACAGCCATATCTTTAATACGTGGGACCATCTACTAGAACACACAACAGGCATCTCCACTAAACCCTCCCCATTAACACCAATCTCCCCTAATATGGAGTTCATAGGGGGATACACACCTACAGGTAAAATGACCGAAATACTAGAGACCCCTGATTCTGTCCCTTTTGTCTCTCTCTTAGATAAAGGAAAATTGAAACCACAAAAAGATTTGCAAAATGTTTTAAACAGAACTTTTACCTCCTGGCTCAAATACTCTCAAATTCATAATTTTCTGAATAATACAAATCTCAAGCCGATATGACCAGGCCACTTACCCTATTTGAACAACACTGCATCGCGGTGATCGTGCACACTTCACCCAAAGGATCCCTTTCCACCTCTAGATGAATACTAGACTCCGCAGTCTCGGTTTCCACCCCCACACATGTCACACAATGGCACATAGAACTACATAACCACTTAGACACCAAAGAATGGAAACAAATCTATATTAATACCCACAAATCTTCCACCTCCACGCGCTTTATCGAGTTAAACTTCAAAATACTATTTAGGTCGTACCTCACCCCGGTTAGACTAAACAAAATCTACCCCTCATCATCCCCTGTATGTTGGAGAGGATGTAATTTGAAAGGATCCATGCTCCACATGTGGTGGACATGCCCAAGATTGACCCCCTTCTGGAAGACAATAGAATCATTACTGGGTGGGGACTTTCTTCTGACACCAGAGATAGCTATACTCAACAAAAGTCCCTCTAGTAGATGCAAAATCCGAAACACCCTACTACAAATGGGACTCAATTGCGCTAGGTTGATAATCGCCACACACTGGAAATCTCCTCAAATACCAACGAGGACAATGTGGACAAAAAAATGAACAACATTTTACCTTTGGAAAGATACGGGTATTACATAACAAATAGATTATCTCTCTATAATGATATAAGCTTTCACTGGGAATTGTTATCCCATAACATTTCGTTATCCCAAGGCTGTATTAAACCTCTCTGAAAGATCTCATGTAATTACAGCAGATGCAAATAACATAACCTACTATTTAAGGATCAACGTTATTCAAGAATTCCGTTATTGGTATATCAATAGACTGAACCTGTTATTAGCCTGTTTATATGCTAGCGTAGGCTGTTGTATTTTCTTGTCCTCTCCCTTTCTTTTTGTTCTCTTAAGCTTCTCTTTAGTGTATCACCACAAGTGAACTGGAATCTAAATATGCTAACAAATCGAAAATGCTTAGCAAGTGTATAACGGTTGTGAGACCGGTAATGCAAATGGATGAAACCAACTGAGCATTGTTTCATAACGACTTGTTTTCTGTTTTTGTTTTATAACATGTATCTGAAAAATTTCAATAAAAATTAATTTAAAAACAAAACAAAAAACCTAGAGCTTCCATACAGAGAGCAACTGATGGGAAAGAGAGAGACTGAAGGTTCAGACAAACTGACACCACACCAATTTTAACATAGAGACTATTTGAAATCCCCAAAAAGTTACCTTTGTTTGAGGAATAAAATAACTTTTTTGGAAAATTGATCCTCCAACCATGTTGTTGAAGAAACAACAAGTCAGTAGGTGTGAGATTCTGCTAAAGAAAAAAATTCCCTGGGTTCTGATGATCACAGACAAAAAGGAACCCAGAACCTTTGTGAAAATTCTTGGAGCTGTAGCCAGACCAAATGGTAGAGCAACAACCTGAAAATACCAGAAAGGCAATTCTCAGTAACTGGAAATGTTCTCTGTGAATTGAAACATGAAGGTAAGCATCCTTTAAATCTATTGTGGACATAAACTGGCCTTGCTAAATGAAAGGTAGAATAGTCCAAATAGTTTACATTTTGAAATAATGAATGCTTACAAACTTCTTCATAGATTTCAGATTCAGAACTGGTCTGAAAGTACCTTCATTCTTTGGAACAATGAAGATATTTGAATAAAACCCCATCCCCTGTTCCTGTAAAGGAAC
>CAJPDP010217151.1:0-11231 GCA_905336975.1 Bombina variegata variegata | reverse complement strand
GTTACTATCTTTACAACATTTCCAAGTTTAAATAGACACTTAAGAATAAAGTGCATATACGTTTTAGTCACTTGGTCAAAAATTGCACATGTCAAAGGGGGGGCCTGATCAATGGTTAAGTCAGGGGCCCCAAAATTTCTAGTGGCGCGGCCCTGACTGTGTTGGTTATGCAAAACTGGTGAATGGGTAATAAAGGCATTATCTATCTTTTTAAACAACAAAAATTCTGGTGTTTACTGTCCCTTTAAAAGGATTGGATAGATCATGACATTTTAAGCAACATTTTTAAAACAAATGAAAGGCAAAATAAAACTTTGATTCAGACATATTATGCAACTTTCCAATTTACTTGTATTATCAATGTTGCTTAGTTATTTTGGTGTCCTTTTTTAACAAGTAATTCTAAGTGAGCTCAGGAGCGTGCCCTGTATCATGCACAAATGAAAATGCCCTGTATGCTTTATGGTCAGTCCAGGCCTGGTGAGATGCAGTAGCGTACCTATTAAACTATTCAACAGAGGGCCAGGGTGCAAAATTGTTAGGGAAAAGGTATCTCTATAGTAAGCAATAGTAATAATATACATGCTTTACTGTATAATGATTTTGAAGATAGATAGATGTACCTGCATTCAGCACTAATGAAAGACTCCCCTGCTTTAAGATTGTACACATTCTGCACACGCCTATGTAGAGACTGACTGCTATGGGCCTCCCCTAGCACCTGGGCCCTGGTACCAATGGTAGTTCCACCCCTGGTGAGATCTCTCTAAAGCACCATGCTGTGGGCCTGAAAATGTAGCATCAGCTTTCCTTTCACATCTGGCAGTCAGTTATAACTGGCTCATTGCCACCCCTTTTATACCACACAGTGGGAGCTTAGACATTGTAACATTTATCATAAACATCAGTTTCCTGTTTCATCAAACAGGTTCTGATCTATATTATTTTATTACTTTTTTGACCAATATAAATAGACATAAAAAGCCTTGTTATGATGTTTTTTTTAGTACAAAACTGTCAAACATAGAAATGACGTAGACAACTATTCCAACATCATGTGTTTAACATGTCTAAAACTCCTGTAGTTTCTGCATTGTTCCTGACCAATAGGATGTTTTATTACAAGACTATTAAAAACTATTGGATAGTGGATACATTAATATAATTGTAGTTTTACACATGGAATTAAAACACAGCTCTGACGGACTCCGGCTACCCCGACTAGGTAGCTCTGCCAAAAGAGTCCTTCCTGTATCTGGAACCTGTAGCTGTAGAGCGGAGAAAGTGATTTTAGCAAGAGCCCACCCTAATAACCAGACAAGACCAGTATTAAGGTGAAACACGAACAGGCTTTATTGGGAAAACCACACTGCTTATATACACATTCTCATCTTGATAAGAGCCTTATCTGATCCCAAGATGCCTGCCATTCCCGCCCCTCCAGACTGCCTGGCACCCCATAAGAACAATAGGTCCATAGGGATCCCATAGTAGCTAGGTTGCCATCTTGGGGTTATCCCAAGGGAGCGGTGGCTATTCCCAGGTATGATGATAGAGCTCTGGGCCCCAAGTTGTCTCCATCCAAAAAGCAACAGGATCCGTCGCTGGGGGTAGGAGCAGCAGCTGATCAAAGGTACACCGGGTCAGCCCGTGGTAGTAGTGGTAGAGGGGGGGGGACTGAAACCCCAAGTTCTGAAGTAAGCTCCCTCCTGGCAATCACCCCAATCCTTGCCCTTCATAGGAAGTACAAATCCCCAAAAGAGTGGAGCTCTGGTACAAAGGGCCTCTGGAGCGACCTAGGTTGAAGTTCAACAGGGACCCCCTTTGAGTCCAGCCGGCGAGTAGTTCCATATTCCAGCCGGACTTCGTTGAGGCGGGGAGGGGATAGGCGGGGTAGCGATCAGCTGTTTCAAGGCAAAAGTTCAAACAGTGTAGCAACATATAAAAGGGGGTTGGTGAAAACACAGTAATCCAATATTGAGGAGGTGGCCTTGGCAGCTAGGTATACGTGACAACAGAAATTTTATAAACAGTGAATTCCAGAAATATAATTAGATCTCCTTACACCAGGTAAGATTTAGGATGCACAGGCCTAATTTCCATTGATGTGGTAAATTGTGAAAACTGGTGATAAAAACCATTTATCTTCATTAAAGTCTCTGGAGAATTGTTATGTTACCATCAGTTTCCAAACTTTACCACCTCAATGGAAACTAGGCCAAAGTAGTCATCTCTAGACTATATTGTCTTGATGACTATTTTGTTAACAAGTCCAGCAGTTTATACTATTTATATTACACATATGCATTTTATACACATACTTGATAAACCAGCTTGTTTAATTAACACGCTATAAAGATTAGTAAAGCATAGAGCAGTATTCATACAATTTATGATACTATAACCAAGATTATAGGGACAATAAACATAACTGAAGCAAAATAACTCTTGTTCCAGTTCCTCCAATGAGTCTGGAGTGCCTCCATAATCCTTAAAGGAATGTGAAAGCCTACATTTTTCTTTCATGATTCAGATAGATCATGCAATTTTTTTTTTTTTTTAAATATTTATTTATATCCAACAAAGTGTACAATCAAATGAATCCAACCTTTTGTGCCACGCAGGGCCAGGTAAGACATATTATAAAACAAAACGGAACAGTTTAGAGCAACAGATTCACTTTCTCTTAGCAAATTAATGATCCCCTTATATGAGATATTTGTACACTAAGCTGGGATTTTTCTGTTTTAAATACACAAAGAAACAATTAAATACTCAAATAAACAAGAACACACAAAAAGAAAATAGAGAGAGAAAAAAAAGAAATCACAATGGTTAAAAACAATTCTGTTCAATCTTACCCTTAAATAAAACAAAAACAAAAACAAAAAAAAACAAAAAACCTTGTATTCCTTTTTCCCTTTTTTTAACAACAAATTACTGGGTTTTCGGTTTTATATAAACAAAATCAATCTTGAACAATAATTACCCAGCAAAGGTAAAACAAAATAATACATATTAAAACACTAAACCAAATAACAGTGCAAAACAACAAAAACAGCAAAAAACAAAACAAAAAAGAGAGGAGAGAAGGAAGAAGAAAGAAAGAGAAGAAAAAAAAAAAAAAAAAAAGTATACGTTGCCTCTTCCCTCCCCTCCCCCCCAGTCCTCTACCAAGCATCAAGTAGTACCAGCTCTGAGTTCCTGAATGGGAAAATCATCAGTTCTATTTCAGTTAACGAGTATCCTTTAATAAAGGCTGACCATTTCAGAAATAATTTTTTAATGTCTCCTTCATTGTCAATGTTAGTATCTCTCTGCTCTATCATGCATTGTTTTTTTCAGACAATTTCTAACTTCCAAAATTGTGGGGGTCCTGCGTTTCTTCCAATACTTGAATATCAAATATCTAGCTGCTAAAATTGTAAGAGTAATTAATTTTTCCTGAGATTGTTGCCCTACATTTTGTTGTATACAAAATATGATCTGTGTCAATGTAAGAGCCAGAGGGGTAGCCACCAAGTTGTTATTAAGCCAAAATTCTATTTTGTACCAAAATTGGCGTATTTTTGGGCAGTTCCAGATCATATGCAATAAATCTGCTGCTGCAAAAGAGCATTTTGGACACTTACTAAAATCTAAATTATGTATTTTATACCCTAAGGCTGGGGTAAAATATGCTCTATGTAGCATTTTAACATGCGCTTCTCTCCAAGTGGCGGAGAGAGTAACCCGAGTTACCCTGTTAATTGACTTTTGTATGAAATTTGAATCTATTTGATCGGAGGGGATTAACCTATTCCAGTCCACCACCAATTGTTCTAATAAAGGAACTCCTTTGTTGGTGCTAAGAAGTGTGTAACAGGGGGCAATTGACATACAACCAACTTTGATTAGTGTCAGCCAGTTTTCCATTTTTCCCAGAGTCCAGGACCAGCCTGCATTCCTGACCAGTTCTGAAACATAATGTCTAAGTTGTAGGTATGCGAAGAACTCTTTATTTGATAGATTAAATTCGTTTTTCAGTTCCTCAAAAGTTTTTACACTATTTGATTCTTTCTTAACCAATTGCTGAACTTTTTCTAGTCCAAGATAGGACCAGTTATCAAAGATAGCCGATTTCAGGCCGGGTTGAAATTTTGGATTCCCCTTTATTGGTATATATTGAGAGACATTGCAGTTGATTTTTAGCAGGGTCCCAATTTTCCACCATGCTTTTATGGGGTTCAGGATGGTTTTGAGCTTCTTGATTTCAGGAGGTAATATTTTAGGCTCACAATGAGCCAGCCCTACTGGGAGAAATGGATGACAAATATTTTCTTCTAGCAGTATATTTGTGACATCGTTTTTAGAGTAGAACCAATCTGTTACGGTTCGTGTGAGAAAGGCCAGATTATATTGTCTAATGTCCGGCAAAGCTAGGCAACCAAGTTCTTTTGCTAAAGATAATTTTGTTAAAGAAATCCTAGATCTCTTCCCTTGCCAAATAAAGCTACCGACTGCCCTTTTAAGTAGGCGAATATCCTTTTCAAACAATAATAATGGAGTGTTTTGTAGAATATATAAAAGTTTTGGGAGAAGGATCATTTTGTATAATGCTATTCTGATAGTGAGATTGGTAGATTTTGCCAAGTTTTCATTTTCTCGCACATAATTGTCAAGATTGGTGTTATGTTAAATTTGTAGAGATCAGTGAATTTAACTGGAATTGTAATTCCTAAGTATTTGAATGATTCAGAGACCACTTTAAATGGGCTATCTTTTATTGAATCGATATTCTTCCTAAGCCAAAATATCTCAGACTTAGATGTATTTACATTGTACCCGGAAAAGGAACCAAAATGATCAATTATACTTAAAAGTTTTAGCTTTGTGTTTGAAATATAAAGAAGTATGTCATCTGCATACAACGCAGCTTTCATTTCATGTTCGCCTATCCTAATGCCCTCAAGACATTGTCTGATCTTTATCGCTAGAGATTCTATAGCTATATCAAAGAGAAGGGGGGACAGAGGGCAACCCTGGCGCGTTCCCCTTCCAATTGCAATATCAGGTGATAAAGAATTGTTAACTATCAGTCTCGTGTGGGGACATGTATATAAGTTCTTTATGAATTTAAGAAAATTGTCCTCAAACCCAAACTTAACTAAGGATGTGAATATATGACTAAAGTAGACTGAGTCGAAGGCTTTTGCAGCATCAATTGCAACTATTGCAAGATCCATGGTGTCCTCTGTCCCCCCCTCTCGAGTCTGAAAGTATTCTGTTGTCAGCAGAGCTTCACAAATTTTCGAGGCAGAATTTCGATGGTAGATGAACCCTGCTTGATCGTTATGAATGATATATGGAAGGCCACTTTGAAGCCTGCGCGCTAAAATTGAAGCAAGAATCTTATATTCTGAATTTAAGAGAGCTATAGGTCGATAAGAATCCTTATGAGCAGGATCTTTCCCTCCCTTAAGGAGTAGTGTTGTATAAGAGGCAGAGAAGCTAGATGGTATGATTTTACCATTAATATAGAAATCGTTATAAAGATTACACAGGTGAGGGACTATCTCTTGAACTAATATCTTATATACCTCATTAGGAATTCCATCCGGGCCTGCTACTTTGTTCATGGACAACTCAGAAATCGTTTTTCTGATTTCCTCGTCAGAGATCGGGCTATTCAATTTAGTGTTTATTTCTGTTGTAACTGTAGGGCAATTTATCCTGTTCCAGAATTTCTCAGACTGATCTTCATCAGTAGTTTTTGCAGAGTAGAGATCCCTATAGTAATTTGTAAATGCCTCTAAGATGTCTTCTGATTTTGTGAGTGTCTTCTCTGTGTGAAGAATTTTTTCAATCAGGGGCGACTTATTCTCTCCCTTAACTAACTTGGCTAACAGTTTGCCGGATTTGTTCCCGAACCGATATAACTTAGCCTGAGACCTCAGTTCCCTCTGTGTTTCCAGAAGCAGTGCTAGTGCATCTCTTTCCTTTTTGGCTTTGATATATTTAGCCCAGGAAAAAGGTGTTTTCTGTAGGAGATAGTGGTTGTATGAATTGACCAAAAAGTTTGTAGCCTCTTTCTCTCTCTTTTTCAATTTCTTTGATATCATAGCCGCATATGCTGTTATTTCCCCTCTGAGGACTGCCTTGGCAGCTCCCCAGAAGATTTCTGGTCGGTCAATATATTCGGAATTGAAATGGATATATTCTTTAAATCTATCAATTAAGTGTTTTTTAAACTTTGAGTCATTGACCAAGTAGTATGGAAAAGTAAACCTCACAGGGGTGTTTTTAAAACGATTTAGTTGTATTTCTAGGAAAATAGGAGAATGATCAGATAGAATTATGGATGTTATTCCTGCGATAGTTTTCATTGTACATAGTCGATCATCTATTAGGAATAGGTCTATTCTAGATAGCGTTTTATGCGCCTTAGATAGACAAGTATAATCCAGTACATCGGGGTTTTGGATCCTCCAGATGTCTTTTACCGCTAAATTCTGGGTTATATTTTTAAACAATTTTGTTTCAAGATTATCTCTTTTATGTTTTAATTGTTTGTTATCTTGCCGTAATCTGTCCAGGGGAGATTGTGGGGCCATATTAAAATCTCCTCCTAACGCCAAATACCCTTCTGAATAGGTAAGTATATTAGATTGTAGTAAGTTCCAAAATTCGTAGTCTAAGACATTAGGTGCATATATATTGCAAAGAGTAAATAATTGATTTTGAATTTGAATTTTCAACATTACATATCTCCCCTCTGGATCTCTTTTAGAATGTATTAATTCAGACTCTAATCTTTTACCAATCAGGATAGCTACCCCTCTTTTCCTCCTGATACTGGAAGAAGCAACCACCTCTCTTACCCAGGATCCCTTAATTTTTTTAATTTCTTCCATATTTAAGTGTGTTTCTTGCAGAAATGCTAAGTCTGCTTGCATTTTCCTCAAATGGGAGACAATGGCTTTCCTTTTAATGGGGGTTGAGATGCCTCCTATATTCCATGATACTAATTTAAATTTGTCTAATCTCTTTGACATCTATCTACAGACACACAGAAGCTGTGACTGGTATCTATAAACACACACAAAAACTATAAAAACCCATAACAACCATTAATAATGAAAAATAAAATCGTAATTCAAACCCCAGAGGGGAAACCATCCCCTCTTTACCTTTAGCCTGAAAATAATCCTCTTCCGAGGCCTGCCTTATTTTATTGGATAATATATTTTGCCTATAAAAGGCCGATAGAAAAAAAAGAAGTATAAGAAAATAAGAAAAGAAAAAAAAGCTAATTCTATTACTATTTTTGTACACGGCCACTTGCCTACAACCTGTCATGCTAAAGAATCAATTTCAGATAGAAATTTTTCAGCTTCTCGTGCATTCTCATAGAAATACACGTTATCTCTAACAATTACCTTAAGTTTTGACGGGTATAATAATATTGCTTTGTACCCTTTTTGTATTAATTTTGTGCATATTGGTGCCAATTCTCTTCTCCTCATAGAAGTCTCAGCTGAAAAATCTTGAAATAGAAGAAGCTTGGCACCTCCGATACTGATTGGTTGTTTTTTCCTAAATTGCTGAAGTATGTTAACTTTGTCTAGATAGTTCAAAAATCGTGCTATTACTGGTCTGGGCCTGTTATTAGTTTTATTATCCATTGGTGGTGGGCCTAATCTGTGAGCTCTCTCAATTATTATCTGGGTGCTAGGCATTTCAAGAAGTTGAGCTAGTGTTTTTGTAATAAATAGGGTTAGGTCTTCATATTTTTTACCCTCAGGTATACCAATGATCCTTATATTATTTCTTCGAGATCTATTCTCGAGGTCTTCCATTCTTGTCTGCATTTTTTGGATCTTTATATTTATTTCCTCTACACTAGAGCTATGTGAGTTGGTAAGATCCTCGAGATCTGAGACCCTTTGTTCTACCTCTTGCATTCTGTTTGAGAATTGTTTAATTTCCTGAGATATTAAAGCAATATCTTGTTTTATTTCGGACTTTAAAGTGTCAAATTTAGGAGTCAGTGCTTCTGAGATACTAGTGACCAAGTTTTGCATATTGAAAACCTCAGTTACAGGATTTACATTTGTTGTTGTAGAGTGCATGTCTATTGTATTTTCTAGAGTTCCTTTAGATTTTTTGTCTTTATATCTACCTGCCATGTTTGGAGAGGGAGTCTTGGAAGTGTTTAGAAATCTGTCCATATGCCAGAGGAGGAAGAAAAAAGAAAAAGAAAAAAAAAAGGGAATGAGAGGAGAAAAAAGAGGGGGAGGGAAAGGAAGGAAAAAATAAGGTGTGTTTGTGAGGGAAAAAACTATATGTTATGTGAGCTTGTGAACCCTGTGAAGGGAAGAGGAAGAAAATAGAAGTTCAATTGTGCAATGTATTTGTGAAAACTACAAGTGATTAGAAAGTAAGCCCGCAAGGGGAGTATTATAAACAAAAAATTAATTAAGTGCAATAGGGTGAGTTTATTCCAGACTACTTTGTCCAGCAATGGCAAGCTTGTGCAGGAAAGCCTGCTGTTTCTCTAGTGTAATTGAGGTTCCTTGATCAGGTCAATTAAGACAAACTTTTGGGTCTCCTGATAATACTATATCTCACCTTCCTTGTCTTTATAAGCGTGACATACCAATATCAGCGATATTATGTACTGATTGAGATATAATTTAGTGAGAAATACACTATATATTAGTTCTTCTAATACTTATGTATATAGTTAAACAGGACAATGGGGTAATAACAAGTTAATTTGTTAGCGTCGATAGACAGTAAAAATGGCTTAGTATTTAGAAACAATATTTGAAAGAATTCTTAGATCAGAAAAACATTGGACCAGGTTATGCTCTATGTTTTGGTTCCCCAAAGCCTGTGTAGCAGCGCGACAGACAAGATATTTATATTACACAGAAAAGCAATAAAATACTGGTTTTGCTAACCTAAGGGCAAACAAGTAACAGCAAAAGAGAAAAAAAAAAAAATAGGGGAAAAAAAAACGATAAATAAATAAATTTAGTAACACATTGCTTTACGCATAGAGGCGGCCCAGTATCTGTTATAGATTAATATTAAGGGAAAACCTTTGGCTAATTTAAAAAGGTACAGCAGTCAAATGAGAGAGCCTTCTATCAGGATTGACTACAGGAAAGGACCCACTATTTCTTGAAAGAAATTCAAGTAGAATAAAGTGTAATTTAGTAGGATATACTCTGTGTGTTAATGCCTCTAGGCCCAGTATATGCAGTTAATCTATGCAGTATTTTGCAAGTAAAGTAGCAGCAGGTTAGTTTGCCAATATTAGTAAATTAGAATAACAGCTTAATTTAACATTCAAAAAAAAAAAAAAAAAAAAGAAGAAGACAATAAAAATATTTGGTTACAGCCAGCCAGTAAAAAAAAAAAAACATATTCTAGTTCCCAGAAGATTAAGCAGAGTTATATACTGTGTTTTAGTTTCCTTAAAGCTTGTCGATTTATATTGTAAACTAAACAGTTCTGTTACACAGAGAAGCAGCCATATGTTAGTTTGCTGACCTGCAGGCAGAACAAGCAGCAATGTCCAGGAGGATTAGAAGCACATTTCTTTTTGCAGAAAAGCAGCCATAGGTTAATATGCCAGCCAGGAGACAGAGCAAGCGAAAGTGTCCAAGAAGGTTAGTGGCACATTCAATTGATAAAGAGCATAGGGTTCTTTCCTATTCCAGCTATCCTCTTTGGAGATATATGCAGGTGTTAGTATGGAAATGACGTTCTCCTTGAGATAGCCTATGCTGCTCACTCTCTTATGCTATGGGGGTACTATTTTATAAGAACCGCTCAATTTTTATTTCAGTCAGTGCTATGAGGGCTATACCACAACTTTCCCCAGGGTCTAAGCAGGTGCATCTTTGTAGCAAAAAGTACCATATACCATGCAGCACGGTGCACTGGTTATATCAGGATTCCAGGTTCTTGCCTAGATGTTTGTGGATCCTGTCCTCTTCTAGTACCTTTCCCGTATAGGGCCAGACTTTTGGATAATTCTCCGACGCAGGATATCTAGGAG
Organism: Bombina variegata variegata; assembly: GCA_905336975.1. Lineage (NCBI taxonomy): Eukaryota > Metazoa > Chordata > Amphibia > Anura > Bombinatoridae > Bombina > Bombina variegata. Next base: position 1,180 of record CAJPDP010217151.1, on the reverse strand, counting down.
ACTTCTGCCTCTGATGTGCGCCGGGCTTCCGCTAGCAGCATCGGTGTGCGGAAGACTACGGCCAGGCAGCCACTCTCCTCCTACGTCAGCGGGCAGCGCGGCCCCAGCAATCGGCCTCACCAGTCAGCGACCCGGCTGCTTCCTCGTACAGCGCAGTTTGCAGAGAAGGATACCGGCCAATTCCTCACTCCCTCGCTCCAGCAGCAGAGCCCGGCAGGACCAGGAGAACCCAAGGTAGGGCGGTACACAAGACTTGTGCCACTGTGGGAGCCAAAGTTGAGTCTGGGTGACTGTTGCCAATCTTTGTCAGTGAGCCCCGTAGATGCAAAAAGATGTCTTTACTAGGCAGCGTCCCATCCACCTCCTCACGCAGCACCGGTGGGAGGGGTGGGAAAGGACAACTGAACTTTGTGCTTCACTCCTTTGACAGCGTTTAATGAGGCTAGAGGAACCAAAGCATTGCGGTGTGTTGTAGTTACACCGCTGTGGAACCGGGATCAAGTTGCTTCCAGATGATTAGCCACCCAGGACAGAGGGTTTGGTGCGAGTTGCCGCCAGCGGCTAGTATGGGAGTTGAGAGAGAGCGTGCTCACAGCATGTCCTGCACCCAGTCTCCTCCCCCGGACTAGACCATGCAATTTTAAGCAACTTTCTAATTTACTCCTATTATCAATTTTCTTTGTTCTCTTGCTATCTTTATTTAAAAAGCAGGAATGTAAAGTTTAGGAGGCGGCCCATTTTTAATTCAGAATCTGTGTTATGCTTGCTTAATGGTTTGCTAAATGTAGCCACCAATAAGCAAGCACTATTCAGGGTGCTGAATCTAAAGTGGGCTGGCTGCTGAGCTCTACATTCCTGCTTTTTAAATAAAGATAGCAAAAGAATGAAGAAAAATTGATAATAGGAGTAAATAAGAAAGTTGCTTAAAATTGCATGCCCTATCTGAATCAAGAAAGAAAAAAATTGGGGTTAGTAATGTATCCCTTTTAAAGGACGTCTAGATGAAATCTGAGGTTTTAACAATGACTGTCTCTGTAAATGTTTCACTTTCTCTAGGGCAGTATTCTTCAAACTACAGGTTGGGACCTATTACTGGGTTGCAAAACCATGTTTACTGGGTCGCAACATGTGTGTATTGTAGGAGGGTGTGCGTGGTGTGTGTGTGTTTATATGAGAGTGT
>CAJPDP010217112.1:0-10278 GCA_905336975.1 Bombina variegata variegata | reverse complement strand
ATAACCAACACAGTTATAATAATATACTTTTTACCTCTGTGATTACCTTGTATCTAAACATTTTCTGACAGCCCCCTGATCACATGACTTTTTATTTATTATCTATTGACTTGCATTTTATCCAATTAGTGCAGTGTCTGCGACAAGCCACGGGTGTGAGCCCAATGTTCTCTATATGGCTCACATGAACTAACACTCACTTGTTGTGAAAAGATAATAAAAAAGCATGTGATAAGAGACTGACTTTAGTGGCTTAGACCAACACAGAAGATGGAATCCAGATCAGATAACCAGGAGATCCACCGAGGGCTACTACAAGTGTCCAGGACAGGATAAAAAAAAATACACAACTATATTATTATTATTATTATTATCGGTTATTTGTAGAGCGACAAAAGATTCTGCAGCGCTATATCTGAATATTAGTTTGTGATTGGTTAGCAAGAGTTCTTTTTTTCTGGGGGACAGGGAAATCAGTGAAAATACATAAAACAATATGCTCATTTGATAAAATAAAGCTGCATTATTAATTGCAAACATTTTCTCAGATATTTTCTCAGAAGGTACATTGTCATTCAGCTTAAAATTTGTATTTAATGTCCCTTTAATATTTTCAAGCTTAAAGTGAAAGTAAAGTTATAGATTTGTGAATAGTAGTATAGTATAATATAGTGACAAACATTGTAGTCGCTAACTTCATTTTTCATAAAATATATTATACATTAGCTAATTTATATATTTACGATTGCCTTTTTTTTTTTGGCTTCCTCCGCCCCCTCGCTCTGTTCCGGGTTTCTGTATTGAAATCATCTCGGCTGTCCCACCCCCCGCATGCGTAAGTAAGCATGTGCATTCTTGAGTTGATAACCTATGCGCATGCGCTAACGTTCTCCGCTTAGATACATACTAGCAATGTCCGTGTAACAACGATGAGGATCAATATGGGAATTCCCTTTCCAAATGCACATGCTGCTTTCGTGAACGCGCTAGTTGAGTGACATACAGTTGAGGGTTTCACGCATGCGCATTAAAACAAGTGGGAGGTTATCATGGCGAGTTAGACGCCAATGGGGGAACCAATCCATTAGATACGGATGAAATTGTCACTCTGGTAAAATCGATTTATAAGTAATCATAAATTAAAGTACATTTTATTTTTTATATACTTTATATTGCAAATGAAAGATGACTATAACTTTACTTTCACTTTAAATATTACAATCCTGAAGCGTATTCAGTTCTCCTTCACCTCTTTAGCAGGAAGGATAAACTCTTAACTAGAGATCAGAAAATTAGTGTTTTTTTGTGAGAGAGAGATTTTATTCCATGTGGGAAAAGTTCAGAATATTTATTTCTTTATTTTTTAATATAAAATATATTACACACGCATCAACATTTTCCTGATTTGCAGTTAGTGACCATTCACTTTAGGTAAAGAGTTAAGCTCACAAAAGCATTTAGTAACACATCAGAAATAGGTACAAGTACTGGCCACTACAGAGCCAAGCTAGTAAAAAATAACAAAGGTTAGCAATATCCAGGCTATTTCTAGGGAAACTTTGCTAAAGTCCAGGTGAAATGATCAAAGTGACTGAACTTGATTATCTCACCTGGGCTTCTAAAGACAAACACATGAATTCTGGCTTATTTGCATCCCCTGAGGTCTTGAATTGGACTGGTTTGGTGTAAGAAAGAAGTGATTGCCTAGTTCTAACAAGATGCTTATTCTCCTTGATACATTTTAGTGGATCAACATAAAAGCTATTTAAAGATGAAGTGCAGAGCTTCAAAAACACCAAAATTCTCTTTTTGGCTTCATTACAACTAACTTGATTTTACCCAAGAACTATATCAAAGATAAAACAGTTTAAACATTTTGGAGAAACTGCACAGTTAAAGTGTAATGCAACCTCTGGCAATTCTCAAAAGATTTTTTTGTGTTAATGTTGAGATAAATAATGTTAGCTAAAATTGTATAGTGTTCTTTATAGCATAAAGAAAGTATATTATTATATGGGATGACATATTATTTTGGATAAATGTGAAAGGGAAAATGACCCAGTCAAATAAAAGAAAATAATTGTATTCTAAGGTAAATGTTCAGTTTTATATGGAGGAACTGAGAAAATCCAGTTATTCTTAGGAATGAATAAACATTATTCTTGTCTCCAAGGATGAGCTCATTGAAAATAAATATTGAGACACTTAAGTAGAAAGATGAGATGATCTGACCTTTTTATAGTATAAACTGCATTTCGATATTCCATGATGCAAGCTTTACAATTTAGTTTAGCAAAAGGGTCAATAGATCTGGCCAATAAATAAGAATTATAGCAAAACACATTTTAAATTGCCCTATTAGAAGACCTTCTGATTGATATAAATTATATAATATACAGGTTTGTATTCCAGTTGATCATGCAATAAAATGTAGTGAAGCTTCTGGCCCATTTGTCCCAAATCCCACACGACTTTACAATGGTTGGCCGATGGGTTTGGAACATTCAAAAAGAACACATATCTGCAGAATATTAAAAATGTGTTTTTGCAAAAAAAAATATGTTTATTTTCCTTTCAATAAACATAATATGTATTTCAATGTTATACTGAATTCTGTTACATTTAATATTCAAATGCTTATATTCACTCTAAAAAACACTTGAATGATCAAAAGCATTTTAACAGCAGCTATTAATTCTATTATTTGAATTTAACAATTTAAAACATTCAACCATTACAAGGTTGTATTTATTTTCTGAACCTTACAGTGCTTTTTTAATTTCTATTTACTTATTTATTTATTTTAACAACACAAGAACGAGCACGCAGTATATATTGTATAAAGATACTTTAAAAGTTTGCCCCCTCCACTCTTATGAGATTCTCATTCACTGGCGATGTGGGCGAATGATCCCTATTTTTTCCTACGGAAGGCACATCTGAACAGCAGGGGTCAGCCTACTTTTTTATAACATATAGCCCTGTGGACAGATTGTGAGACTGGTGATATTGAAATGGGCATTTCTCGCAGATCTGATGATCCTTTTAACATTGGGGCCTAAGAAAATAATATGAAAATATTTAAAACCTTGGAAAACGCAATTACTTTTTGAAATGTATATGGACCTAATAATATTGACGAGAGCTTCTGGGGACATCTTAAAAATAAACTGAACACGCAAACTCTAACTTAATTGTCACGGGTGATTTTAATATGGTGTTTAATAATATTGACAGATTTCAATCAATGGACGGTCATAGGGTAAAAACAAGCAAAAAAACTCCTAGAGCTCTAAATTCTTTTTATAGTACGCTCAAAATGAAGGAAGTATGGCGATTCCATAACCCGAATTGTCAGGCATTTTCATGCAAATCTAAACAACATAAATCTTTTTCTCGTATAGATTTTTTTTTAACTTCAGATAACGTTTTTGGACTTAATCCAAAAGCGCAGATCAGAGATTTTACCATATCAGATTATGCACCTATATCATTAGAGTTGATGTGGGGTAATATGAATTATGAGCCCTCTAGGATCTATAGTTTTCCTCTATTCCTATATAACAACGTTGACTTTAAGAACTGGCTTATTGGTAAATTGTACGAATATACTACACAGAATAGCTCATATAGCCATAAAGGGAAATGGCAAAAGTTGTCATTAGAGGGGAAATTAAAAACTATACTGTTAGATTGAGGAAAATATATTATACTAAGGAAGTCGAACTCTCCAACTATCTTAAAAATAAATATAATACCTATTTAAGCTCTCCCAACCAAATAAATTGGAATCACTATATCAAGGCTAAGCAGGAATGGGAAATTATTAATACACAAAAATCTTCAATTCAGGAGCTTAGATCTAGAGCTAAATTTTATAGATACGGCAATAAGATTGGAAAATTTCTTGCTAAAAGCGTTAAATTACAGGATTCTTATAAACACATCAAAGCAATCAACAGGGATGGAGTTAGAATAACTAATACTGAATCAATCAATATGGATTTTATAAACTATTTTAAACAACTATATTCTGCCTTAGAAATACATTATAATAAAAACATAGGTTTTGGAAGAAAATCTCTCTGCCTACTTTGACTTCTGAAGCTCTAGATATATTAAACGCGCCTATCTTAGGACAAGAAATTTACCAGGCAATAGATAGACTATAACTAGACAAAGCTCCTGGTCCTTATCTACTGCCTGGTGAGTTTTATAAAATCTTAAAAACTGAAATAACTCCAACCCTGTTGAATCTCTTTAATGATTATTTCTCTGATGGAAAGATTCCATCCCCTTACTTTTCTGCTTCTACAATTACACTAATACCTAAAAAGGGCAAAGACCCAGAGCCAATGGACTTGTATTGTCCAATTTCCTTATTAAATACAGACTATACCATTCTAATGGCCATTCTAGCACACAGACTTAAAAGGACTATCACCCCTCTAATACATTTGGACCAAGTCGGCTTTATGACACATAGAAACCCATCTGCCAATATCAGTAAAATTCTCTTACTATTTGAATTTCACTCAACTTTTAGTAAACATATTAAGACTAAATCTAAGCATGACTCCCGCTATTCTTTCTGTTGACACTCAAAAAGCGTTTGACTCAATTACGTAGGATCACCTATTTTTTACTATGAGTCAATATGGGTTTACAGATCAATTTTAAACTGTATTAGGTCTATATATGCAAAAGCTTCCTCTAGGATATTTATAAATGGATCTCTTACAGATTCTTTTCCTATGGCCAAGGGGACGCGTCAGGGTTGCCCAATTTGCCCGCTACTCTTCAATCTAGCTATTGAACCATTGGCTATAGTTCTGAGGATGGAACAAACAGGATACCTCTTGGAGGTAAATGACTTAAGCTGCTGTTGTACGCAGATGATCTGCTTCTATTTGTTAATAATACCCAAACAGAATCCCCTTGATATTAGATTTAATTTCAGAATTTGGCTCCTTTTCCGGGTACAAACTCAATGCCTCTTAATCAGAAATATTATGGATTAAGAGATCAACACATGATAATACTCCTCTCCCCTTTAAAAGTGCTCTAGAATTTATCATGTATCTTGGGATAAAAATTGGTGTAAACCCCGCAAGCTGGTACAAACTAAATTACCCGTCCCCCTATATGTGAAAATTAAGTAAGAGCTGACGAATTGGGCTAACCTACCCCTTTCAATTACTGCAAAAATAATCTAATTAAAATGATTGTCTTACCTAAGCTCCTATATCTAATGCAGAACATTCCTATTCTCCTAACTAAAAAAGACATTAAGCTCCTTGATAATTCTTTTAGGATTTTCCTTTGGGGGACTGGTAGAAGATGTGTTGCTTTAGAAAAAACTAGACCAACTTAGACAGTTTAGCACTGCCTGTATTATCCATCTACAATAGTGTTTAGCTAAAGTAGCAATGGACTGACTTACTGGAGGGGACTATGTTGCTTATTTGGAAGCTGAACAAAATTTGGCTTATCCCTTCTCTCTATCTGCCCTACCACATTGCCCCAATAAAGTAACAAAATCAAGAAAAGGTATACTATATACCAAACTATTAAAGTCTGGCAGTCAAGTAGGTCTACTTTATAAATCAATCCTTACATTTCTGATTTATTGCCTATTGCTGGTAATCCCCAATTTATTGGGGGTCTTAATAATAAACTTTTTTCCAGATGGGCTAACGACGGGCTGATATATTTATGGCAACTTAATGAAAATGACTTGCCCAGAGTATTTACTTTTGATACTTTAAAAGACTGTTATGGTCTTAGGAACACAGATTGCTATGCCTATCTACAAGTGCGTCATTGGTTTTTTGAAATCACTAAAGACTTTAATATGGTTTGGTCACATCCAGGTATAAGAATGGGCTTGTCCCTCTTTAAAATTGGAAAGCACTCTATTAACTACTAGTATGGGATATTTTTTGCCAAAACTGGTGAGCTTAATGTTCTCAATATATGCTTAAAATGGCAATCTGCTCTTCCGACAATAGATGAGTACATGCTCAAACGCAGTATAGTGAATGTTGAAAATGCCACAATATCTGCAATATGGCGAGAGTCAGACTTTAAATTAATCAACAAGGTATATATTTCCCTTGCCAGATTAAATAACTGGTATCCCAACTTGCAAAATAAATGCCTCCAATGTAGTTCGTTCAGAGATGACTTGGTCTATATGTTCTGGAGCTGCACAAAAATACAACAGTTTTGGCAACGTATTCAATTTTGGCTAAGGAAACTGCTAATATCTAATTTCACTCTTGATATTAAACATATTTTTTTTCTTTTGGATAGGGGGAAACACGCAAGATAACGCTGAATTTATTAATACAGTTATTTTAGGGGGGAGGTATCTTATTCTTAGGAATTGAAAGAGTAAAAAATAACCAACTATTAATAATCTAACGTTCCTATTACAAACCCAATTAATAATCGAACAACTTGATAGCTCTAATGATACAGAATCTCGTAACAATGAATTTTGTAAAAAATGGCTGCCCTTCTTTAAGCTATACTAGAGTAACTCTCAAAGACAACTTATGACCCCTCTTCAAAATTTAGGATTTAATTGTCAATTCTCATATTGCTCCACTGGTTATTTTTTTATCCTGGAATACCCCCCCCCCTTTTTTTTTCTTCTCTTTCTTTTTCCTCCCCCCCCTCTCACGCACCCGGGTATAACTTATAAGCCTTGAGCTAATTTAGACTACCTGATAATAGTTAGCTTTATGTACATTTTCTATGTTGATTTTCTTTAAATAAGGTCATGACATGCAAAGATCCTGTTCATTTTAAAGTAACCCATATTTAGGGGTGGTATATTTAACGACTATTAGTTATAAATGGCTTATGTATGTTGAAATTTGTTACAAATTGATGTAATGAAATAAATGTATCCCGCTCTGTTTTAGGGGAAAAAATTGTCACAGATATATCTTCTTTACCGGGATATATATTAATGTATTATGTTTTTTCTTTTTCTTCTGTTATTTATGGACACTTTATAGGCCTGTATATGTGTTTGGAATTGATGACCTTAATGAAAAAAAAAAAAAGAAAGAAAATATTTAAAACCAAAAGTTTGTTTGGTTGGTGCATCTTACCTATTAAAGAGACATTAAACTGCTAAGTACAACTACAAAAGCCGGGTTACTCATCATGCTATTGTTTTTCTCTTGGGCCTGCAGCTCTCTTCAAAGTTGTTCTCTTATCTCAACTCCTTATTCATTAGTGAAGCTCTGCATCTTCACACCGCCATCTTGGGGCTTATATTTGTTATGCAACTTTAAAGCTGTGTCAAATACTGCAAATATGTAACACTTTTACCCTCTATTATGTGAGCTAAACTGAAGAGCAAAGTACAGCTGTAAAAAATTCATATTAATAAAAGTGCACTGCTCCTATCACAGGATTAAACAATACGCAAGCTACTAGAGGGTGGCACCCAATATACAATGCAAAGCTTTAGCAGCTGGATTCTGTAATGAGTAAAAATAAAATAACTGTTTTAAAGAGAGCTGAAGGTACAGGGGGAAATGTAAAAGTATAGTGAGTAGTACCCATGCTACTGTAGTTCTACACATTTTAATGTCCCTTTAACTGTTATGCATTGTGCAAGCACTGCTGCCATCTAGTGCTCAAAAGCATTCTTGCTAGATACTTAGATATTCTCTTCAATAAAAAGTACTATAAGATAGTACTATTCAGATAGAGCATACAATTTTAAGCAACTTTCTAGTTTACCTCTATTATCAATTTTTTCTTTGTTCTCTTGGTACCTTTATTTGAATGTAAACTTAAGAGCCGGCCCATTTTTGGTTCAGCAACTGGGTAGCGCTTGCTGATTGGTGGCTACAATTAGACATTTAGGCGCGTTGTTAAAATTACCGCTATGGGTAGAGTAAAGCGGTAATATTCACTAGTATTACAAGTTGAAAGTAAATGCAAAGTCTCAAACGCTATGGCATTTACTGCTCAAAATTTGTCCGGATTTAACAGTTGCACTAAACTTCACTATGAACCCCTAAACTGCCACCCAAACATCACAAACTACCTCTTTACACTATTAACCCCTAAACCGCCATACCCCAATTTGCAAACTAAACCTCTACACTATGAATCTCTAAATCACCATCCCCCCACATCGCAAACTACCTATGTACACTATTAACCCCTAAACTGCCACACCCCACATCGCAAACTAAACCTCTACACTAATAACTCCTAAACTGCCATCCCCCCAACACAAAATAACCCACTAACATCTAAAGCCCCTAAGTTAATCCAAAATAGACTAACCCTAGCTTTACCAACAAAAAAACCCTAACTACCTTTAAAAAAACTCAAAAAAACTTACCTGTAACTGTAAATAAAATCTAATCTTACCTTTTAATATAAAAAAGATCTACCATTACTATTAAAATAAAAAAAACTAACATTACTATTAAAATAAAAACCTAACATTACCAAACAAAAAAAAAATTACATTACTTTTAAAACAAACCCTAACATTACTAAAAAAAACAAAAAAACTAACTTTAGCAAAATAACAATCCCTAACATTACAAAAAATAACAAAGAAATTACCAAAAATAAAAAAACGGGTTATGCCTATTCTAATATCCGAAAATAAAAAAAAACCCACCCCAAATAAAAAAAGAATCTAAAACTAAACTACAAATAGCCCTTAAAAGGCCTATTTAAAGATAGTTTTGTTTTTGTTAAAGGTTTGTCTATATTGGGTTAACTTAGGGGGTGTTAGGTTGGGGGGTTAGATGTTAGGGGTTAATAGTGTAGTGTGGACTTTGCGGTTGGCTATGTCGTGGTATAGGGGTTATTAGAGAAGGGGCTTATGGCGATTGGGTTTGCGTGAGTAGGGTGTTTTTTTCACTTTTTTTTCTCCATTGACTTCTATGGGGGAATAGTTTATCGCATGCACAATAGTGTAAAATCTGCTTTTTGTGCTCATTGGGTAAACTTTTTACTTTCAACTTGTAATTCCATTGCAGCCTGACAAGCGCAAAAGGCTTACCACTCTAGCACTCTAGCGAAAGTGCTAGCTCTACTTGTAATCTAGCCTTTTATGTTTTCTATACTGTTTAAAAAAAAAAAAAGAACAAAATAAACACCTTTAAATATTTCCTTTTTTCTTTGTTATTATTATCCAGCCTTAAACATGCAAAAACACATACAATTTAAGAAAGAGTGCATACGGAGGAACCACACAAATAATTTCACGACTCAGTACTTACTGAAGAACCACATAAATAATTTCACATAACACCATCACCTGCTCCTATTACCAGCAATAAAACGTTATCCAATGATGCTCAAAATACAAAAGCCACTAAAACTCAATGTCTATAAATTAACAGGAGTAGAATATATTTTTGCAGCACCAACAGTAGACGTGACGCTTTACAAAATTACAGTGCAGGGATTATCAAATATTTACTGTTCAGTGTTCTAGAAAAATGAAATCAATTAATGACAGTTGGCTATAAGTGTATTAAACCGCAGGTCCTGGCTACATTTGTAACATAAACAGGAATCTTTTATATCTTAATTCATTGTTCTACAAAGCTCAGCATATTAAAGTGTTTGTTGTTTTCTGTAATTTAACCTTTTCTATGTTACAAAGTATTTTTTATAAATATGTTGAAATTATCAGTTCATGCCAATTAGTAATTTGCCTTTTTTGTAGTATAATAAAAATAATCTCATAATGCATTCTGCACATCATTTATTTAAGTGGCATGAAATACCTTATAATGACCCAGATTACAAGTTGCGTGCTAATGCTAGCACGGGACGCAATATCAAAATCGCTGAACCACACTTAACTTAGCATGAACATTGATATTACAAGTCCATGGTAAAACAGATTTACCAAAGAAGGTCTAGCGTGGCTGCACTATAATTTCTGCACTATAATTTCTCTACAGGCTGTAAAGTTTGTAAGAATTGGGCCCTAAGTAGTCTAGAGAAATGTACACAGAAATAGTCTTTTGACAGAAACCTGCACTGCAACTTGGTTGATAATTGTCATGTCTTGCCTGTCTTACCAGTACTGTTGCTGTCTCATTAAGAAGCTACCTTTTGCAAGACCTTATGTTGGTCATAGTGATGTCGTGAATAGTTCGCCAGCGAATAGTTCCCGGCGAACATAGCTTGTTCGCGTTCGCCGCGGCGGGCGAACATATGCGATGTTCGGTCCGCCCCCTATTCGTCATCATTGAGTAAAACTTTGACCCTGTG
>CAJPDP010217083.1:0-11466 GCA_905336975.1 Bombina variegata variegata | reverse complement strand
CCGATAGTATTCGATTGGGTTGAATTTGCGGCGATCTCTGTCCGCCTCCTCAGAGCAGGCGGACAGGTTATGGAGCAGCGGTCTTTAGAGCCTGAAGGCTCACCAGAAACACGGGGCTATAAGCTCCATACAGAGCTTGATAGATATATCCCTAAATGTAGATACTTTTATAGGCTACTGTAAGTTTGTGAGGTTATTTTTGCTGTTTTAATTGCTTTTCTCATTGAGCTATCTCTCTTTGTGAAAGAGCTGTAATAATGAGTTGGATCTAGTGCATTTTACTATCCATCTATGCATAACATTCTCTCTGTTAAGTCTATTTCCATCCAGTTGAAGAGTTGTGTATTGTCTTACATAGCGTTTTGCATGGTTTTAGTTATGAGACCATTCACAGCCATTTAAAGAGGGCTCTATCTAAGCAGCTGGGGATGCAGATTTGGAGCACCTTAGTTAAGAAGCAGCCGTCATCAGACTCTATTGTCTAGATTACAAGTGGTGCGCTAATTTATCATTAACGCACCATATAATCTGGCCCAATATTAGCTAAAATTGTAGTGTAGGAGGTTTGGGGACAGCAGGTTGGCCAGTGCCCGGGGAAGCACAAAATCTAAATGCACCACTGATTTTAAGTAACAAGTGCAGAGATTTAGGAGCTAAATCAAAGTTTCCCTCATCAATCATAAATACGATAAATTCCCCAATCTACATTTTATTATTTAAACTTTAACCATTAGCATAGAAACCACATGTTTTTTTTTTTAAACTGACCAAATCACGAATACAATACAGTATAGCAGGAAAATGTGGTTTTCTTTCACTATAAAAATCATCCTTTTTGGAGACTTCCGGTGGGCGGGGGCGCTGAGAGTGGAAGCAAGGGAAAGAGCTCATGAATTAACAGCTCTTGAACTGGTTCAAAAACTCCTAAGAAATACCCCCAAAATACGCTGACATCCTTGGCAGGGAGGAGAGATACCTGTCCGGACTCAAGACAGCAAGGAATCTGATAACTGATTCCCCCACCGCAAAAGTATCAGACAGAAGAAGAAGAGAGCGGTTACGGTTGTAACCACAGAGGGAAGCGCTACCTACCAACTCCGTGCTCGACCTAGAGAAAAGCAACAGGCTCCCATTTACTCTGCAGGGGCCCAAAATATAGAGTGACCCGGCAGCTGGGACCAGAGGGTGAGTCTGATCATTAGCGGGAAGCCGCCATCTTGTCCTCACTGTGGGGGATGAAACTGATGCGGGCCATATAAAACACAGCACAGTGACTATCCTAAACATATACCCTGCCTGTGAGGAAAAAGACACTAGTGAGAGCCCTAAATAACACTCACTAGCGAGTTATAAGCTTGTTAAGACACCGGGCAGAACTCCCCCAACATAGAGGAGACTAGCAGCATAGAACAAGCTGAACATAAACGGCTTACAACACAGGTCTGAGCCAAACCGCATGGTACAGGGACACAGAATATACTAGAACACACGTCCTAGCCAGGGAAGGCCTGCCAGCAAAACACGATAAAGATATAATTCCCAGACCCTATTATATTCAACACCTGTTGTCATTGAATAAACGACGGTCGCAGGGTGGAAAAGGAGAATGCAATTTGTGAATCATACAATTTAACAGTCACCACCCTAGCATCACACACCGCAAAGGGACTGAACTGACAGGAACGGACTCTTTGGCACCATATACTCCCCCATCCCAGAGACTCCCATTGCCGTGGGAAGGTTACATGATTTAAAACAACTACCCTGCCGGAACTTTTGCATGTAGGACTCTATTCGATAGATCCACTTATCTATATGATATCAACACTTCTTATTAAAAATATGCAGGGCTAGACAACACGGGTCCATGCCCCCCACTCACCCGATGCCTACCAAAAGCTTGTATATTCTCTGATAAACCTGGCAATCTGTGGCCTAATAGACTTCTCAATAAAACCTCTAAATCCATAATAGAACAAACGCATCATCAGGGCAAAGTTGGAGATAGCAGCTGTGAGACTCTCAGACCTGTATGCAAAAGTATTACAAGTCTTACATTAAAAAAACAATCACTATGGCGAACAGATTAAAGAATGCTGATAAGAAAAAGAACCAGGTGGAGACACAGCAGGCCTCAGTGCTTGCTGAAGACACGCTAACCACTAATCTTTTAGACACACACCCAATTGTCTCTCAGATTTCAGCTTTGTTTCTGCCAAAAATAGACCTGCTTCAAACAGGAATGGACTCGCTCACAGCAGAAGTAAAATCCTTCAATGGTAGACTAACACAAATGGAACAGAAGGTAGCAGATGGTGAAGCCCGCCACAGAGAGACTGAATCTAATGTACATACACTACAACAGCAGAATGAGCGGGTCTGGGCTAAGATTGATGACTTGGAAAACAGGTCGAGAAGAAATAACCTACGCATAGTGGGAATCCCAGAGTCGCTTCCGGGCACTCAACTGGTGGAATTTGCAGAAAACACCCTGCCAAACCTGCTAAACATCTCACGAGAGTGCTTACCATGCACAATGGAAAGAGCGCACAGAGTGGGAGATCCGAGAAGGCAAGGAGGGAACAACCAACAACCATGCCAGGTTATGGTGAAGTACCTCAACTTCAAAGATAAAATAACCATTCTCCAAGCATATAGAAAGATCTCCTCGCTGGAATATGGAGGAAAGAGAATTTACCTGTTCCAGGATTACTCAGCGACAGTAGCAGCCAGGAGAAGAGAGTTCTCACCCTATTGCAAGCAGCTAATGGAACAGGGTAGGATGGCAGCTCTGCTATTCCCAGCAAGACTAAGACTCCAAACAGCGAGGGGACCACTGTTCTTTGAATCTCCAAAGCAACTTAAACTTCACCTACAGAGAGACACAACACCACAAGCCTGAGGTTAAAATAAGGTCTACAGAAGACAGGAATAAGAGCCACTTATTGACTTAGCCATGCAGAACTGTATCCTTATAATGTGAGGGGGCGGGGGGGACTTTTCTTTGAAATAAGTCTTGTTTGTTATTAAAAGGTTGGGGATTTGAGGGAGGGGAACGTTCTTTTTACCTTTTACTGTACTGTTCAATATCTGTATTAATTGTTTGCACTAGGAATAGAGTTAGTTCGTTCCGCCTTGGGTCGTCACTCTGGGGGCAAGGGGAAGAGAATTCTGTGGAAGCCTACCGACAGTAAGTACTAATCACCTGGGTGAACTCTGAAAGCTACCCACCACACAATACATGACCCCACACCCCCAGACAGGGACTAGTACATTAGACAGCCGTCCATACTAGTACAGAATGAAGCTGACCACATGGAATGTGAGAGGGATTACGTCCCCAATTAAAATAAAGGCGATACTAAGACAACTAAACATTAAGAAAATAGACATAGCAATACTAGAAGAGACCCACCTCTCAAAGAAAGAACATCAGAAACTCAAACAGAGTTGGGTAGGAGAGGTATTATACACTCCAACCATACTAGGGGAAAAGAGCGAGGGGAGTTGCAATCCTCTTCCGTAAAGGTCTAAGCTATACTATATCACAGACTGTAGCTGACACAGAGGGAAGGTACCTGATTGTTAAACTAAAAATAGAGGCACTACACTTAGTACTATGTGGAGTATATGGCCCTCACACTGAAAAGAAAGAATTTCTGGCCCAGTTGCAGGCCAAACTCATACAGTTCTCAGAACTTCCCATCATAGTAGGGGGCGACTACAACATTGCACCACACACACCAGCGGACAGATTCCGCAATCCAAACCTTATTACACAACAGCCCCAATTATGGTCAGGCTCCAAGAGAGAAACACTTATCCTAAAGAATTTCAGAAAAACTCTGTCCCTTTCAGATATCTGGAGGGACAGAAACCCAGAAACAAGAGACTACACCTGTCTACACCCGTCCAAAACTACACTATCCCGAATAGACTACTTTCTGATCACCAACTCCTTTTGACCCCAAATTGCAGACATACGAATAGATCCCATCACCATTTCAGATCATGCCCCAGTCTCACTAACAATAAATACCAATGCAACCCACAGACAGGCACACAGATGGAAATTCCCCACCAACCTTTACCACGACCTAAATCTACTCAAGCACCTAATCGGAGAATGGCTAGCGTACAAGGAGCTAAATATCCAACACCTAAGCGATGTCTCCCTATTCTGGGAGTCAGCAAAAGGGGTGCTGAGAGGGGTAGTGACAGCATATGCAGCTAAGTTAATGAAAACCCGCAAAATGAGAGGTGAATTACTCTTATGCCAGCTCCTAAACGCTAAGAACCAATATTTGTGAAACCCCACAGAACAGAATATAATAAAGTATAGAGATGCTAAAGGCCTTAGAGACACGTATCTTATTCAGTCCTCCGTCAATGCCCAAAATCGATTACAGGCCACGTTCTACCATTATGGAAATCGCACCGGAAAATTACTAGTAAAACTCACCAAACTAGACAGGAAACCAAACACTATAGTAGCCATCAGAGAGAACGATAATATCCTCATACAGGACTCAGAAATACACAAAGCATTTACTGAATATTATTCCAATTTATACAGCTCCCAAGAAATAAACCCAGAAAAGAAAGAAAATTTCTGGAAAGACTTACATCTTCCGCAATTAGACAAGGAACAAATACAGAAATTAAATGCTCCAATTCATCCCCTAGAGGTCAACAAGGCAGTTGACGCATTGCCACTAGAGAAAACCACAGGACCTGACGGGTTACCAGGGGAATTCTATAAAATGCTCAAGGTGGAGTCCTCAGATACCCTCGCACTACTTTATAATGCAATCTTGGAAGGGAGGGCTAAATTATCCAATAGGTTTACGGAAGCAAATGTTATCCCTAAACAGGACAGAGACCCACTACTAATGTCATCTTATCGACCGATCTCCCTACTAAACTCGGACTACAAACTATTCACTAAAATATTAGCCAACAGACTAAAAGGGATACTCCCTCTTTTAATTCATGATGACCAAACCAGGTTTGTAAAGGGTAGATCTGCAGTCAAAAACATGAGAAAATTACAGTTAGTGCTTACACATTTCTGGGGAAAGGGTAGTAAAGACCAACATCAGAGTGTTGAGGATGCCTGTTTGGTTCTAGTAGATGCTGAAAAAGCATTCGATAAGATACTGTGGGACCACCTATTTACTACCCTGGGAAAATTTGGTATACAGGGACCCTTCATGAGAGCCATTAGGACTATTTATAGTACGCCTCAAGCGGCGATCCTTATAAATGGAAAGCCGTCTAAACCATTTTCCCTTCTGAGAGGCACGAGACAGGGGTGCCCTCTCTCCCCACTTCTTTTTGACCTTGCGTTAGAGCCTCTAGCGATTAGAATTAGGAAAGACACAGCAGGGCTAAACATAGGCAAAGAGGTTATCCATTTGTCACTTTTCGCTGATGACATGGTCCTGTACACACAAGAGCCTAGGAAAAACATCCCCAACAGATTATTGCTGAGTTTAGCGACATTTCAGGATATCGGATAAACAAAGACAAGTATGAACTGTTATGGTTGCAGAACAAAAACCCCTCTATACCCATTCAAGACAATTTTAAAATAATCTCAACACATTCAAATATCTAGGCATTACTCTGACTAAGAACCCCGCCCAATGGTACGGAGTCAACCTTAAACCACTACTGAAAGATTTAAAATGAATGTTACTGAATTGGTCCACCCTGCCGCTAACATTGTCAGGGAGAGTAGGGTTAATTAAAATTATATTATTTCCCAAACTGCTATACGCACTGCAGATGCTCCCAGAACTTTTACACAAACAGGATCTCAAGTCACTAAATAGGGATATCCTACACTTCTTGTGGAGAGGGAAAAAACATAGAATAAGCTATCAAAAAATGACATGCCAACCTGCGATGGGGGGTTTTGGGCTTCCAAACATTGAACACTATAATTGGGCAGCTCTGGCTAAATATGTGATGGATTGGTTGCTAGATAGAGGACACTTTACTAACAGTACACTCGAATCAGAGATCATCAGACCATGGTCATTGAAGATGCTCCCACACATGAGGTGCTCACAAGTAGAGCCCATTGTTAGGGATGCGACCCTTCTCCATCACCCCATAAGGGCATGGTGGAAGATCTGCAAAGCTCTAGGAGTCTCACATAAACACACTATCTATCTACCTTTGCAAGGTAACCCAGACTTCCCTGCAGGAATCACCACAAAACCTTTTAAACAATGGGAGAGATAGGGGGTGACGACTCTCTGACAAATACTGTCAGAAAATGGGAAAACAATCCGGTCCTTTAAAGAACTGCAAAATGACTTCAGCATACCCAACACTCACCACTTTGCCTTCCTCCAGATGAGGCACTATGTGCAAAATCTTCTGAAAACCGGAATCATGCCTGACACTAACTATGACATCTACAGACTACTGACTCTAACAAAAGGAGGGATGACTTCTATCTCTCACACTTACAACACCCTTCAAACTAAATCTAATAATGCTGTCAAAACACACCTTCAAAACACCTGGAACACATTGACGGGACAAAACTCTATAGACCAATGTATTGAGCAAAGCTTCACAAAGGTGAGGGGGGCCTCCCTGTCAAACGAAATACGTGAGTCACATACGAAACTAGTACACAATGCATACATAACACCTAAAAATGTTCCACAAATGGAAACAAGACACTTCGGGTTTATGTCCAAAATGCTCACACTCTAATCCAAATATCTTACACATGATATGGGAATGTCCGAAGCTAACAAAATTCTGGGACATGGCACAGAGGTGTATGGAGAATAGCACTGGGGAAAGAATCAGTCTAACGACAGAAATGGTGATATTTCTACACTCACAGTCAAGGATAGGGAAACACACAGAGTTCATTCACAATGTAATATTACATGCAAGAAAACTCATTCTCAAGCAGTGGATATTACCTATACCACCGAGTTTGCCACAACTTAAAGAAACATTGAGGAAACAAATGAAATACGAACAACTTGACACACAAGGGGACATAACACGGAGAACAAAAAAATTCATTACTAAGTGGGAACACCTTATCGGTACTCTAGATCTCACACACCAAAAACAGATCATCTACCCACTTAAAGACTCTGAATACATACTCAATGCTCAGTTGCATGGAAAATGGAATATTTTTACCTAAGAGCCCAGACAAATTACTTGACCCTAGACTTGGTGGGATGACTGGAGAAAGAACGACCCTGGGGGTGGCGCATCGAGGTGAGACTGGGAAGTACAACTTTTAAAGAAGGAGAGGAGTAGATGTGGAGGGTGGAGGAAGTGTGGTCATAGATTAATAGCTACACGTGCAATAACTCTCTCCTAATTGGAAGATAACCTTTTCACTATCTCAAGGACATGATGTAGCCCCACGGACATATGAGAACATGTGGAAGAATACAAAATGGGATACCGAGATATTAACTTATGTAAGAAGAGGAGAAGGAAATAATCTGATAGGGAGCATACCAAGATTAACAGCTCCATACTAATGGAAGCAAACGCATAGCCCTAGGGTAGCAGTAGTAGGAGTAGTAGGAGAGACAGGGGAGAGAGAGTAAGGATAGCTAAGGGGACTTGAGAAAGTTTAACAAAAAGAAAACCAAGTGCTGTTGCAGTGATAATGTTTGTTGCTATACTTTACAAGGTTGATTTGTATTTTTCACTGTTTGTCGCTGTAAACTGTGCTGGAAAAAAAATAAAATATTTTTTTTTAAAAAATCATCCTTTTTAAGTAAAGGGATAGTAAAGTCCAAATAAAATCTTCCGGGCTCTTAGTATTCTTAGTTGAAAGCTAAACCAAGGTAGGCACATATGCTAATTTCTAAGCCCTTGAAGCCTGCCTCTTATCTGAATGCATTTGAGTGTTTTTCCCAGCTATAGGTCATTAGTTCATGTGTTTCATATAAATAATATTGTGCTCACGCACATGGAGTTATTTAAGAGTCAGCGCTAATTGTCTGAAATGCCAGTCTGTCAAACGATCTGAGATAAGGAGGCAGTCTGCAGAAGCTTAGATACAAGGTAATTATAGAGGTAAAAAGTATATTTATTTTGATAACAGTGTTGGTTATGCAAAACCTGGGAATGGTAAAGAAAGGGATTATTATCTTTTTAAACAATACACTTTTTGTTGTTTACTATCCCTTTAAGTGTTCTTTCATACATAGGTGAAAAATATGCAGGGTTAAAAGTAAAAGGTAAAAGAAACATAATGATGTATTGATTCAATATTAACAATGGCCTCAAACTAAAACCTTACTAAAAAAATAATCATTTCAGCACTGCAATATTGCGGTTTTCATGAAGATTTGTATATTCCCCTCCTGACAGCTGGAGTAGCATTTATGGCGCAACTGTTCACCACTTGCTGCATAGAATAAGCTCTGCTCTTAAGGATACTGGCACCACAATGACAAATTTAAAACCTTACAAAAACAAACTAATGAAGAAAAGATCTCCTTCCATAAAACATTGTACTCTAACTTTTTATGAAAAAGTTCAAGAGAAATAAAATTAAAATAAAAACGAGACTCTATTGGAAGCTTTGAAATAGCCAGGCTCACTAGGGAGATGATATACTTCACCATGGCAATAGAGTGATCAACCTCTAGAAGGTCCTGATTCATCCATAGACAGCACCTTATTCACGCCTGCAAGGTTTCTGAGATGTTTCTCGCACAGACGTGGCCAAAAGTATTGGTACCCTTCCACTTTTCTTTTAGGAAAATGCACAATTTTCTCTGAGCTAAGTACAAATTGACAAAAGTATTTGGTATCCACATTCTTTATTTAAAATGTATTAGAACAGAAATGTTACTATTGATTTATAAATTCACATATTGCTTTATAAACAGTAAAACAAATGAGAATGGAATGGACACAAAATATTGATACTCTTAACCTAATGTTTTGTAACACAGCCATTAGTGACAACAATATCTGCACTCAAGCACTTTCTGTAGCTCTGATAAGATTAATACACTTAATGAGATTTTGGCCCATTTTTCTTAAAGGGACAGAACACTGTAAAATACTTTTTATATTAATGTATTTTCATTGATTTGTTATACCAACTAAGTATAAAATGAGAAATTGCATTTTCAGATTTGAGTATATGTAGTAGCTGGTTTTGTGCTTTTAAACCACAGTCTATTACAATAGATTGAGTTTCAGGTAATATCATATCTCATAAGTTATCACTTTGTGTACACACACTTGCTTCCTTATCTTATAATTGTCTGGAAAACCTAAGCTCAATACTTAAAGAGAACAATGGAAAATTATAATTTTATTTCTTAACGATCCTGCACCCCACTGGGAGTGTAATTTCTTCTGCTGGCTGTGTTTACTTAGGCTATTCAATAGCCTTGACTCCAGTATACAAACTTTCAGTATAGGTGGGAAAACCACAGGCTAAATCAGTTATATCAAATGCCAAAATAGGGGTAAAGGAGCTACTTGTAAACAATTTAATACACTCCAGCTGGTAAAATGGATCATTGGGAACAATTTAAAGGGAAGACATTTTTTGGATGAACTGTCCCCTTAAGCAAACGGCTCCAGTTCTCTCAGATTTGATGGGAGCCTTTTCCCAACTGCAAGTTTCAGCTCTTTCCACAGATGTTCGATGGGATTTAGATCTGGAATCATAGAAGAACACTTCAGAATGGTCCAATGTTGTTCTTCTCAATTATTCTTAGGTGCTTTTTGAGGTATGTTTGGGTCATTATCTTGCTGGAGGACCCATTACCCTTAATAAGACACAGCTTTCTGGGCAGTACGTTTCACTTCAGAATGTCTTGATAGTCCTCCCATTGTGTACTGCACAGATTCTAGGCACCCAGTGCCAGAGGCAGCAACACAACCCCAAAACATCACTGAGCCTCCTCTATGTTTCATGTTTTCCCTCTGTAAACATGGAGTTGCTATGATTTGCCAAAAAGTTCTAATTTTATTTTGTCTGTCCAAACGACATTCTTCCAGAAGGACTGTGGCTTGTCAACATTCATTTTGGCAAACTCCACTCAGTTTTTTCTGTGTTTTTCACTTAAAATCCAAGGGTGCCAATGCCAATATATACAATTGCAAGGGTACCATTACTTTAAAACGCAAGGGTACCAATACTTTAAAATGCAAGGGTGCCAATATTTTCGTCCACATCTGTATGCGAATGGCAGAAACCTGAAACACCTACTACTAGTACAAAAATTAGGTGGAGCGAGTCTCCAATTTCGAACATGATATCACATTAACCTCAAGGCCACTAAGCAGCCTAACAAGCACCTACGAATCTAGCTCAATGACTGCCTAATGTGTTTAAATTTAACAATAATATCAATTCATTACTTATGCAATTAATAATTTAAAATTATTTCCAACCATTTTTTAAATGATCAAACAGGTATACAACAGTTTTAAATTGAGATTTACTGTTCATTTTCTTTTGTATTAAACCATGAAACAATAGTGTTTATAAATCTGTAAAATGAACATGCACAAAACCTTTTCAAAGCATATTTTAAATTCTGTTCTACGGCATGGCAGCAGTGTTTGCAACAATGGCCTAGATTATAAGTGGCACGCTAACCATTGTGCGAAAGCAAAAAGGTGTTTATTGCGGTTCATTGTACACATCAGAAGTAGTACGTGTTTCACCAGATGAAAGTGTTGGCTTAAGCGCAATTGAATTTAATGCATGCCAGGTCAACTGTTAAGTTTGACTAAAAAGTTGCACAAAACACATCAGAAAAATGCATTACAAGTACAGTTACACTCAAGTGTTATAAAAAAGGACTGCAAAGGGCATTAACATTGAGATACATACACATACATATCTACATTTGTATATACAGTATATGGATCATCTGGACTAGGGTGCAAGCTCCAAAATCCACAATATTCAACAGGATGCACCAGAGGCGTAACTAGAAACCACAGGGCCCAGGTGCAAGAATCTAAGAAGGGCCCTCCCCAAAAAAAAGTTTGAATTTGATATATGTGCATGTTTAAAAAAATACAAAAAACTGTTATAGTTATTACTCAGTATCCAATCATTCTTAAAGGGCACATTAAAAAACCTATATTTTATTTCTTTAATGAAAATTGTATTTTTTCCAATTATAATGCAAGATATAATTTAAATAGAGGGACAACCATCTACCCCTTCCCGTATATTTGCAGCATTGTAAATAAATGGACATAACCCTTCTGCAGCAGATGACAACACTTATATGGAAACGTACGGGAGATGGGCTTGTGGGGTCTGAGGTGGCGTTTTTGAAAACTGATCCCAGCTGTGCTTGCTTTAAATCCCCTCTTGGACACCGTTTGCTCTTGGAGGCATTGGCACAAACTCAGCTTCTCTGCTTCAGATTTGGAAATCCCGGACAAAATGAAGGCTCCCTGTTGCCGCAAAGCGCA
>CAJPDP010217062.1:0-13315 GCA_905336975.1 Bombina variegata variegata | reverse complement strand
ACTAAGTCCATCTCCAGGCAACACCAAAAGGGGAGGCATAGTGATAGTAAAACTCCACCAGTTTCTCACAATTGGTCCTTCAGAAGCTGCCCAGAATAAAAATACTACACACAGGCACCATTTAAAATAATAAACACTTGATTGAAGAATCTAACTAACACCTCACTTTACCTCTTCCTATTACTAACACAGGGAAAGAGAATGACTGGGGGTGGAGGGAAGGGAGGAGCTATATATATACAGCTCTGCTGTGATGCTCTTTGCCACTTCCTGTTAATAGGAGGTTAATATCCCACAAGTAAGGGTGAAATCCGTGGACTCGTCATATCTTGTAGAAGAAAGCCAAAGTGTATGAAAAAGTGTTCTATGGGGCAGTGTTATAATAGTAACGGGCTTAGCATAAAAAATTTGCTCTCCGCTATAATCCACAGCCTCGGCCGCTGGCCACAGGGCAAACTGTATATTAAAAAAAGTAAAATTTTGACGCCAAAGAATTTCAGAGAGGGTAAAATGAATACCACTTATGAACTGGCGTCCTAAGCTTATTAATATTGTGTCTCAATACCACTTCCAGAAATGTGGGGGATATTCTTTTAAGTAATGAAACATTAGTGCCATTAAATACAGCAAATAAAAGGGTGACCTTTATTGAACAGATGTACTTAATATAGGAGAATAGTAGTGGTGGGCTCTGTTGTATATAGTAAATGAGGATAAGATATTCATCTGGCAATCACTCACTGCAGAAAAGTCTATTTTTAGATCTCCTAATTATTATCATCCAACAATTAATATAAAATAACACAGGAGGTATGCATCATTAACCAGAAATAATAATAATAGGAGCAGCCTGAAGATACCAGAATGCAAATAACATGCATATTCACTAAAGTTAGAACAGTGCAACAGATAAGGCAAACATTTAAAATGACCTGCCCCAAAACATGAGTCAGCTACAGAAGCAAAAAGTGATATATATATATATCAGCCAGTGTTCTCCTTATCACATGCAGATACATGGAGATGAAGTATCATTTAGATAAGGTCCTAAAGGAGCTAGATTGTGTTTACTAAATAGGATTAGCCCCATAAGGATCAGTGACAGGTAAGCACTAAGTCTCCAAGGTGGTTGCCTTATGTTTCATAACTTCATCATAGCACTGCAAGTGAAGGTGTAGGTTGTACAGATCCAGTTGTGTTCCCAGGGTTATGGATATTTTCAGGAGGCCTCAAGTCAGTGATTCCCCCGGTCTTCCTTTTTCTTTAATGGGCTGTCCTCTTTCTGGATATTGTGGCAGGGTGGGCGGGTAAGGAATAAGGATGGAGGTGAAGGTCCTGTTCTGCAAAAGTGCAATTTTAGGAGTATTAAGTCCTTCTCTGTAGCTGAACTCGCTAGCATTTAGAGCAGGCATCCTCAAACTTGGCCCTCTAGAGGTTTTGGAACTACATTTCCCATGATGCTCAGCCAGCCTTTCCCCTGGAAGGTGCTTTTCGCACTTCAATCTCCCTTCATCACAGCAATCAGATGGCAGCAGCAGAGTGATATTATCAAGTACTGAGGATAATAAATTTTCCAGCTTGTCAAGGTCATTGTTAATATTTTTTGATAAGGTTTTTTTGTCTGGCATGATGGGCTGCAGTATATTCTCTGTTGTGTCTGGGTACCTGGAGGACTGGCAAACTGCCAGAAACAACCCAGAAAGAGCTACAAAAGCCTTCATTGGAGAAATGATCGAAAGACTGTGCCATGATACCTTGATCAAAAGTATTGAGGGAAGTTACTTTCCACACTTTCAGCAAATCCTTCTAGCAACATACTTACAAAACTAAAGCAGGCGTTATCACCAAGAAACTGAGGATATTGATCAAAAATAGACTAGGTCCATATCCCCAAGCAAGCAAGGAAAACATGAATAAGAGATTGGATCCAGCTGGAGACAAGCTTATACCACTGGTAGAAGCCCAATTTGGGGAAAGGTAAAGTAAATGACAAGTCCAAAGGACTGCAGATGTGCATCAACTACTCCTGAGGATCACTCATCCTTGACCCTACTCCAGAGAGTGAGCAAATGTACCCAAACCTCAGGTGATCGATCTCCTCAATAGATCCAAAAGCTCATCCTCAGCAGGACACCAGTCCTACACTCCAAATCAAGGAGGATAACTCATCCTCAGAAAGCAAGAATTGACAGAATCAGATATCTGAACTGGTTATAACCACAGTGGCATCTACCCATATATGAAGGCTGCATAGCAGGCTTTACTTTTTTTTTTTTTTTAAATTTATTTTTAAATCTAAGGAAAATCATTAACGCCACCGGACTGGATAACACTGGTGAGGCAAATAGAAACTGCAAAACAGAATTTAGATTAAGCAAAATTACAAACTGTAACCATTGTGCTGAGTAAGCATTGTTTGTAGAAGGAACAAAACCTGTGTATTTACCTTCTAATGGGTCTAACCAGCAGTAGCGGTTCCGGCCTGCTTCATAATAGTGCTGCACAACTCTTAATATGATAAACCGTAGTGAGCACAGAACCTCACCAGTATAGAAATATACTGCAGAGGAATACAAACTTGGATACCTGTGATATCTTCTAAGTAAGAGAATATCAGAGTACAGCCACAGTAGTACGCAAAACGGAATATACTGTAGAAACCTCATACAGGTAAAGTCTACTACTACACAGCAAAAGATAACAGTTGTACCAGATATGGATATCCTGAAGTATTATCACAAATAAAAGTAATATCATTGTACAGAACTATAGAACAGTGGTACTAGATATAGAATGTACTGTAGTATCCCCTCATAATGAAACTTAAACATTGTACAGCAATATATTATAGTAGTACTAGATATGAAACAAACTGTAAAAACCTTTCACCATAAAAAGTAAACCGTTGCACAGCAACATAGAACTGGTGTACAGATATAGAATATACTGTAGTTTCCACTCATAAAGAAAGCCAGTATTGCATAGCAATATATAACATCAGTACAAGCTATGGAATACTATTAGCTATGTGTTACAGTATTAGAAAGATATACCATATACTGTAGAATCCTCTCCAAGTAGAGAGATGTACTATTGCCCAGTAATCTAGTACAATAAGGCAGACACCATACACCTGCAATGCCCTGCAGAAATAATACTTTATAGAGAATACATAAACCAAATGCATTTATCATATGTTGCATTGCAGGACAAAGAACACGCAAGTGAATTAGATGCAAACGGAAATTTCTTAGAAAGGAAATTAATCTGCATTACTAATCTGATAGAGAAGAGCATGACTATCTAAACTGCTTTATACTGTGTTGCCTTAGTGTGGTTCTGAAAGAGTTAATAAAAACCCAGTTGTATGACGCACAGCATCGCAATGCAGGAGAACAGCAAACAATAATGCCCAAAGTATCTGATGCTGGGGATTATTTGTTGCCTCAAATAAAAGGTTACAATGCAGAAAACAGAGGATGCTCTGTGAAAGACATCACCCACCATAAGGAACCATACCTTATAAATATACTGTATAGCCATATCATGCTGAATAAAGATTCTACAATTGTCTGTCAGTAAGCTCAAATGCTCATTACAAGTAAACTTCCACTCCTAGCATATGG
Source organism: Bombina variegata variegata (assembly GCA_905336975.1). Taxonomy (NCBI): domain Eukaryota; kingdom Metazoa; phylum Chordata; class Amphibia; order Anura; family Bombinatoridae; genus Bombina; species Bombina variegata. The sequence goes on along the minus strand of CAJPDP010217062.1, from coordinate 9,689 downwards.
GCAGCTCATAATAAAATATAATTAGAACACTAGTAGAAATGTGTAATGCAGGTGGTAGGTAGAAAAACAACAGAAACACAGTAGGAAAGAAAACGTAATCCTAAATGAGTTGAGAATAAACGTTCTCCACCCCCCCATCTGAGAGTAAGTACATCCAGAATGTTATTTACAGGTGAGCACAATTCCCCATATATACTGAAATAACAGCTTTCAAAAAAAAAATTATAGCTAGATGATTGGAGCCCTATATCTAGTTAAGTGCTCCCCCCTGCTCTTGGGATAGGGTCTTACCCCTTCGGCACCGGCCAGAGCAACAGCGAAGTGATGGCCTTGTACTATGACGGAAAATCAGGATTCCATGGGGGGGGCGGAGGTAGAATGTGCGCTAAATGCATAGTAGCATTAAAAAAAAGGCATTCAACTTCTACAATCAGGGAGACATCTATGGTGCCATGTACACTTTCCCTCCTCACGGTGGACTAACAAAGCCCGGCATCTACTTAGCGCCTCTTACAGAGTAGCATGCCAAAGATGCTGGCCTAGTGAGGAGAGGAAAAATTAAAGATGCCGTTACAGAAATGTATACACATCAACACATACCCCCTGCACACTGAAATATCTTGACCTCGGTATGTCCTTGGTGCTTCTGATTGATATTAGTGCGCTAAAAATGCCGGTCTTATTGCCTTAGCAGACACAATACAATGAAGTGCTGTATATTAACCCTCTGTGCACACAGTCAGCAGAACAAGAATCCAATCTGCTCTGTGCATCAATCAATGTGAAGGGGCTAAACATACATAAGAGTATGTACTTACAGTTAGCTGTATGAGCTATGCACAAACTGCTTACTCTGCTGCTCTTACCAATTTATTCCTGAGAATACAGAAGAAAAGCCCATCCTGTACTATAACTAGCAGTAGAGGATATGCTGAGGGAGTACATCTTCATGGACAAACAGGAGGAGGTTAAAGGAAACTATCGCAGCTACAGCCGTGGCAGGCTTGTGACCACAACCCCAGAGAGAAGATTTACACTGCACAGCCAGTACTCTCCTATGTCCCTCACTTCCAGGAACTATCCATTGAGGGAAATTTGGGAATTAATATCCCTGTGATCTTTAAGAAATTCTCAACAACTCTGTCCTTGCCCTCTCCTTGAAGAGGCAAAAAACTACTGGGAGAGGGAAATACTTTATTTAGCCGAGGGATGACAATCGTTGCGTGCCCCACGAGCTGGATGCCAAGTGGGGCACCCAACGACTGGATGAAGTCGGATTTATCATTGCTCAGCTAAATAAAGTAGGAGATGTGGGCAGAGGAACAGCAAGATGTTTCACAGCTCTAAATGGTAAATAGAAATAGGTAAATGGTAAATTTTAGAAATGAAGCGTCTTAAAAAAAATCAATGAAAGTGCCCTAGTTTTTTTTTATAGTTATTTTTTGTATACTAGCCAGCAAATACTTAAGTTTACAATCACTTTAAAGCTTTGTTGTGGGGTGTCTTTGTCTCCTCCTGTGGCCAGGAGATGAATTCCCACAAGTAAGGATTTTCATGGACTATAAATCGCCTTAGAAAGAAATTTAAATTTTAAAAATTGTAAGGCGGTTTCTAACCTGACATCCCATATTATTAAAATACGCATTTGGGTTACAGTAAATCTACCGCCAATTTAATATAATTATTGCATGAAAACTGCAGTCTTTAGTGGACCTGGTGCACTGCTGAAATAAATTAATGTTTCTATTTCATGAAGAGCGTATTAGTACATGATCTAACAATTATTTCTGATAAACACAAGCTCACCATCTATTGTCAAGCAAAGCTTACACCCAACGCACAGTAAGTCATTTGCGCAAAGTCACTGACTAACTGGAAAATGCTTCAACTTCATAGAGCCCACGAAGTTGCTTTGGGGTAAAACAAAAGCCAAAAATATTAGACTCTATGAACATCAAAATCAAGTCATTTTAATCATTGTGGATTCATGTGGAAATGTGATTCTGCCTTAAAAATAAAAACATTTCATTCTTATACCATATGCTATATATTAAATGATGTTGTTTATAGGGGAATTTTATTGTTTGGTAAATTACATTTATTTACACTGTCTTTTAATAATGCTTTTTTCATATCCTGTAGATTGTAAGCTCTTTGGTATAGCCCCCCCCCCCCCGCATTTGTTTTGTTTAGTCTGTTTTATATATTATATATTTATAATTATTTTTTTGTACTTTGAATAAATGTTACTCTCTACCACAAATCATGTAAACAAGGGAACATAATTTGGTTTGCACTTAACAAATAAATGATGATGATGATGGAAATAATAATAAATAGCACAAATTATTTTTATTCACAAAGACAGGGGCAGCTTGTAACAGGAAAGGTTCACAACTTGTTTTAAAGGGAGATTAGAAATACTTTGTTGTAATATAAAATGCAGTCAAGTTTTGCAATTCATTTTCAATGATTCATTCCATGTTCCTGTAATTTAATTTTGAAAATCGTGGACTTTCCAATTCCTGATAAAAGTATAAGTGCTGACACGGCTATATTCCGTTGGTTGTACATATTGGTCATTGATTGTACATTCTAGTGACCCATTTATAGCTGCTCTTAAAGGGACATTAAATAGAAACAAAATTAATAAATATAGTAACACTGCTATATTTCACAGTCATTGGTTGTACATGCTAGGGACCCATTTATAACAGTCCTTAAAGGGACAGTACATTGTAAAAATGTTTTATATTAATGTATTTTCAATGACTTGGTATACCAGCTGCAGAGTATAAAATGCATGAGAAATTATTTATTACTAAACTATCCTGCACCCCACTGTCAGTTTAAGTTCATCTGCTGGCTGTGTTTACTTAGGTTTGTCAATAGCGTATACTCCAGTATCAAAACTTTCAGCATAGGTTGGGATACCACAATCTAAATCGGCTATTTTAAAGTCCAAAATAGGGGTAAAGGAGGTACTTGTAAACTATTTAATACACTTCAGCAGGTAAAATGGATCATTGGGAACAATTTAAACGGGAGAAAACGTTTAGGTGAACTGTCCCTTTAAAGGAACATTAAATACATTTTATAAGCACAGTATTGAGGTCATTTCACACCTCCCTCTAATCATGGGTGCTATCATGTTAATTTTTATTTCTCACTATATTCCAGTGCTGACCTGTTTGCATATGATTGTGCAGTAACTCTCAGATACCTGCAGTGTAACATAATGGCAGCGCCCATAATTAGAGGGAAATGCATGAATTGTATTTAGTGTGTCCCTTTTAAGGGGCAGTAAACAACATGTAATTACTAGATGTTTCTGTAGTCTTCCAATAAACATACTAGGTGATTTTTGTTTATATTTGTAGCAATAGTTTTTCAATAGCCATATTTTTACCCACCACTTGCCCCCAATATGGAGGAGCCAACCTGGACTTGATTTAGGAGAAGACACAGCTACCCACAATCATTTATTTTGCAAAATTTAATTCATTTGACAGTTCTCATCTCTGCTGAAGCCAGTTAGGGACAGATAAGGTGCCAGGTTGGGCTTCTGAAACCTGCCTTGTGCACTACCAGCTCTCAGAATTGCAAAGTCATTTTACTACAGATAATTAACATTTTATACTAGCCTCAGTAAAGAAGAAGGATACCAAGGTTGCAATATGGCAGCACCTATAGCTTTATGGACCCCAAAACTTTAATTCTTCAATATTAAAACAATACAAATGCATATTATTCTCAGGCTAACCTTTGCTTTGAATACATCATTCTATGTAGTATTTATTAAGAGTTGAATATGCCTTTAATTTAATAGTATAATGTCTCTGCTGGGCAGTAAGCAAACAAGGAAATCACAAAAACCCCGGTATGTAATAGTCAGCATTTAGTGATCTACCAGTAGATCCCAAATCAGCCTCCTGCACACAGATGTAAAATAATCAACAACAAAAAAAGTGGCCCAGAAGATAAATTATCATCAGGCTGTGCAGTTGCAACCCCCCCCCCCCACGACCAAAAACAGTGGCCCATTAAACTGAACTATCAATCCGAAGGCAAATGCTTTGACACAGACTCGCCCAGAACAACTAGTATTTTAAGAAGGAATATGATCCTTTCTCCATTTTTCTCCTAAAGATCAATGAATGTCTTTCCCTTCTTGACTCAGCAGGATCCTTTTGATAAATTGTTCCATAAGAAAACTCTACCATTATCTTGTGCAACCTCAATTAAAATGAAGTGGAACCTCAGTTTGCAGCAACTTCAAAAGCGCCCGCGCACAGTGCCTGAAACAGCAAAATTAACTAATGTGTATATATAACTGATTCGCTCAACACCATTAGGAAATCATTTCATTAGAACCAGAAGGATGCTTCTGAATTTAAATAGAACTCTGGGCGTCACAAAGAAAGAACATATTCCTAGAAAGGATTCCAGCTTCACAAAGACAAACCATTTAGCTTGAGAAGGACAAGACAAATACTCTGAGCATCATTAAGAGGGTTATTTCCCGAGTGCTGAGCTGTAATAGCCGTCAGCAACAAAACCTGGGTAAAACAAATTTCTTTTATATACATATATATTCCATTGGCTCGTGGAGATGGGCAGACTAGCGTTTATGTGGATATAGCAAAGGCTTATTATACAGAACAGTTAGAAGCAGACTCTGACAGCCATATAATAACCATATGGAAGACGCACTTTACAAGGACAATACGTACACATTATGGCTGCAACCTGCAGATAAAATCCAACAGTACAAATTGCTTAAGTGTGCTCTGTAGGGTAGAGACTACTGGAAATGGATATAGATCATTATTTGTTGTGATAATGTAGAATATTTGTTCACAGATAACAATACATTTATTTACTCTTGTTTCAATAAATATTTACCATTACAATGGAACTAAAAATTGTAATTAGTGAAAATAAAAATTATAATAAATAATTATTTTAACAGATTTTCTTGTGAAAATTGTGCTCGTCTAATGCTCCCTAGAGAGGTCAGAAAGCAAATTCTGTAACCGGTAATGCTGCAAATTGCTGCAAAAAGCAATTGCTGAAACAGCTTCATATCTTATTTCATCTGATTGTAGCCAACTAGTACTTGTTTTGTATCCTGAAATGTCTGTTTTGCTCACTCAAACCCCAGCTATAATGAGCATTTCAATATGAACTATGAGCTATGCATATAGGGATAACATGAGCAGATCTTCTTCAGGTCATTTAAATGGGCATGTCCTTAAGGAGAAAATCGCTAATCAGAAAGGTAATTGTTTTAAATAGACAGACTATTTGCATTTCAGAACACAAAAAACAGACACAGAGTGACTTACTAGAGGGAAAAATAGGAAGTTTTAATTATTTTTAAAAAAATTATAATAACAAAAAAGCCTGGATTTTGGAATTCTGGAATTGGGCATTTGCACTTGTATAAGGGTTTATGCACTTTCTACCCAAGATGGCAGCGTTATTTACCGATGTGCTGCAACCCTCTTTGGCACTGTTTTGCACCTGTTGGAGTAACACTGATTGCCACCACTGGTATATGCCACTTGAGAAATAATTAGCACTTTCAGTATTGAGCCTGCTGTACAGTAACAATCCTAATGTCAAACAGGCAACACTTTAACCCTTTATTTTTTTATATTTTCACTCCATTATGGGCTGTAAAAAAGTTTACCTGTTAATGTTAAAGATCTAAAGTCTCACACACAAGTATCATCTTCCCCCGACATATTACAGAAAGCTAATATACACAATGCAGAGGTCAGCGTGACTTCAAATAACTTACAACACAAAGTAACTATAAAACAAACCGCTTATTGAAAAGCTATATATAGTTATCACAAAATAAAATCCAACAGATGATAAAATGAAATGGCTTCACAGCCTCTCCAATGGTCCTGCCACTTCCACATGTGAATGTATCCAATTTATATTTAAAAGGACATAATACTCAATATAATTATATTGCGTATTTTAAAAACAGCAGCTAAAGATGTTAAAAATATTTTGCATGAACAAAAGGTTAAATAAAGCTGTTTATATTTAGTGAAAATAACAAGAAGTGCAAATAGCATTCTACATAGAATGTTTTTTTTCCAGCTGGGTGGTATTATTACATTTATTGTTATTTATAAATTTTAATATATTAATTGATTTAATGATAATTTGTAAAAAAAAAAAAAAAAAATAAAGTATTGAAAAAAATATTAGTTAGCCAAGTGGTCATTAAAATCAGCCAGTTGGATTGTCCATTGAATAGGTCTTGGGGAGAGCACTGGCATTATTGTTTACAACTGAGTCCTGGGACTCTACTGCTCACTGGCTGATGAGGAAAACTTATACAGAAAGAGTTGTTGCATTCTGCAGATGAACATCCATTTTTTAAGAAATCTTTAAGAGTGTCTGATTAACTCATTGTGTGAAAGCTGTTTATTTCACAGAGAACCAAACAAAGTAAAAGTAAACCATAGTGTTTTCGAAACGCTAGGGTTGACTGTTGAAACAAATAAAGGGCACTTTCATTCATGAAGTGTAAGATACTTCATGCAAAAAGTGCCTAGATTTGTTTCAACCGTTCGCTGTTCTTAGCTGCTACAGCAGCCCACGGCAAAATAATATTTTGCCAAGACGTGACATTTTCACCTCTTAGCAAATAGCCGTGTGGTAAATCCCGCTCCCATGGGCGCTTAACCGGATTTACCGCACGGCTATTGGCTAAGAGGTGAAACGGCCACCTCTTAGCAAAAAAAAAAATAATGTTTTGATGTCGGCTGCTGTAGCAGCTAAAAATGGCGAACAGTTGAAACGAATAAAGGCACTTTCTGCATGAAGTATCTAATACTTTATGAATGAAAGTGCCCTTTATTTGTTTCAACAGTCAACCCTAGCGATTCAAAAATGCTATGGTTGACTTTCACTTTAACATTGGCTTAAAGGGAAATGATACCCAAATTTTGAAGCACTTGAAAGTGATGCAGCATATCTGTAAAAAGATTAGTAGAAAATATCACCTGAACATGTCTATGTAAAAGAGTAAGATATTTTACCTCAAAATGTCCTAAGTATTCACACCCCACTGTCAACAGAATTCATGCAGCCAATCGGGATGCTAGTTCCAGGACTTGCAAGGGAGTGTGCATCTATCATGTGTAGGCACAGTCATGTTATTTTTCTATTCAGTTTAAAAGGGCCAGTAAATACAGTATATTTAGTCTGAACTTCAAATGAGTAGTAGATTTTTTTCTAACAAATTTCAAAGTTATGTCTATTTCCACTCCCCCAGTATCATGTGACAGCCATCAGCCAATTACAAATGCATATAGGTATATTCTGTGAATTATTGCACATGCTCAGTAGGAGCTGGGGACACAAGAAGTGAAAATAGAAAAAGACTGTGCACTTTTTGTTAATGGAAGTAAATTGGAAAGTTTTTTTAAAAATGCTTGCTCTTTTGGAATCATGAAAGTTTAAATTTGACTTGAGTGTCCCTTTCAGGAAGTTTACTATGCAATTTCACAAGATTTCAGTGAAATATCATGAGAGAAAAGCATGACCTCAGCACTGATGATGCTGATTGGCCTTTTTTTCCAACTTGTAGCTGGACAGCAGTTGAAGTATATCTGTTCACTTAGCACTTGATCTGGTGAGCTGAATAAAATATTGAGGTAAAATATATTTCCTTACATCTAGATGTTCAGGTGATATTTTCATGCCAGCTTTTTACAGTTATGCTGCATCACTTGATTCAGCATATGAGTATTATGTCCCTTTACATCTTAGCCAAGTAGTCAGCCAGTTGGAGTGTCCATTGAATAGGTCTTGGGGAGAGCACTGGCATTGTTGTTTACAACTGAGTCCTGGGACTCTACTGCTCACTGGCTGATGAGGAAAACTTATACAGAAAGAGTTGTTGCATTCTGCAGATGAACATCCATTTTTTTAAGAAACCTTTAAGAGTGTCTGATTAACTCATTGTGTGAAAGCTGTTTATTTCACAGAGAACTAAACTTTTACCCTCTTCACAAAATGTCTTCACTGTCAAAACTTTTTTATTTAAAAATACAGACTTAAGAAAAGGTTTCAAATCAGCTGATAAAAAGTAACCAAACACTGTAAAGAAGCAACAATGAATAAAATATAAGGACACTTACCTGATGGGAACGAAAGTCTTGAAATATCTGTAAGCAAGAAAGAAATGTTTTAATGCCAGTGGATAAACATCAAGCCAATAAGTCAAGTGTCTCTTCAGCTTCAACAACAGAACATATAAAATATAAAAATATTTTGCGTTTATTCTTGCACAGACACAAAAGGAACTGACCAATGGTTTTTGTAAGATACGGATGAAACAGTTACAGAAGTACATAATTAAAACAATGTACTTGGATCATGACTATTGTGAAAACAAACAAAAAAAACTTATATCCAATTACAGCCAATTAAAAATACAAGTGTGTGATTTAACTTTTTTGACCTATCAAAGTGTACTTGATATAGGCTGGGGAATAAGAGGAGGAAAACAGGACTAGACAGTAACGGATGAGTATGTAATCATATAAAAAAAATTGTTAACTTTTTCACAAACTTTGGGTTTCTCACTGAAATGACATGACAAAAATTATTGTAAAAGCATCTATGGGATCCCATTGTTCAGAAATAGCAGATATACATGGTTTTGCCATTGCTTTTTGGTAATGAGAATTGCAGATGCGCACCACACTTCTATTATTTACGGCAGTGAAATGGGTTAGTTAGGTAGCTTGCATGGTTAATTTTAGCTTTCGTGTAGAAATTACCCTGCTACCTAACACCTCCCAACTCCTGATCCCTCCCAAACAGCTCTCTTCCAGTCCTATTGAGTTAAGGGGTTAACACTGTTTGCAGTAATTTTTTTAAAATGATTCCATACCCCTCAGCATTTTCCTTATTTTAAAGAGCCAATCTAGACTTCGGTCTGGAAAAGACAGGACTTGCCACTGTCATTGTGTCACCAAAATCTCAATTGGCTTCAGCAGAAATGATAAGATAAACTACAAATTAGAGGCAGATATGTGGCAAGGTTAGGCTTGTGAAGCCTGCCATTTGCCCTTTCAGTTTTCAGGTGTATAACGTCTGTTTATCTTCATTTCAATCTCATTGTAGAAGAACTTATTAGATGTTACAAAAAAATATCCAAACCATTCAGTTCACATGGACATTTGAAAGCCCTTCTATGTATTTTTTATATACAATACAAATAATAGTAATTTGTATTGTTCCACAGATAAATACATACCAATCCCTTCCCGTAGTACTACAAAATGTACGTCTGGCTCCTATGTTTCGTATAAATTGTGTGACTTCTTACTCAGAAAACTACCCAGTCATTTGACGGTCACTCAAATCACCCATAGCTGCTTGCATTTTCACTTCTAGTTCTCGAAGGGACATGAAACTTCAGATAGAAAGTTGTTTAAAGTCACATGCTGTAATATACGTCTATTATCAAATTAGCTTCATTCTCTTGGTATCCTTTGTTGAAGGATCAGCTATGCACTATTGGGAGCTAACTGAACACATCTAGTGAACCAATGAAAACATAATTTATGCTTACCTGATAAATTTATTTCTCTTGTAGTATATCCAGTCCACGGATCATCCATTACTTATGGGATATTAACTCCTCCCCA
>CAJPDP010217018.1:0-10614 GCA_905336975.1 Bombina variegata variegata | reverse complement strand
TTATTTAAAGTATTGTAGATATCTTAAAAGGGATTTATTAATGCTTGCTATTATTTCAAACATAAATATATATTTGAAAATATATGTTTATGTTTAAAATAATACAAAGCATCATTAAGTACCTTTACCCTATATATATATGCAATATGCATTGTAAATGAATATGCATATAATTTAAACACTGACCCCTAAACTGTCATGAACTAAAACTAACTGTAGAAGCTTAGACCCTACACATAAATATTCAATATTTAAAATAAGACATTGTTATATAGAATGCATAATTTTCAATATTTGCATATAAATTAAAATATAGTTAATGTTGCTTGTTGTGTTTATTATTTCCAATTAAAGACAGTATAATTAACATTATAGTTCTACATAACTGCATGCCTGTTAAGTAAAAATATAATTTAATGCTACTGACTACTATTAGCAAGCTAACATAAATAAATTTTAATTTATATGCAATGCTTAAACAATTATGCAATATACATACATAACTATTTAAATATTGAATATCAATGCAAGGCCTGACTACATTATATCTACAATGTTTGAAATAAAATGTATGGTCATGTATAATGCATATTAGTTTAAGTATTGGATATATAAATGTAGATATTCTTGATTGATGCAATTATTATTGTAAATATAAATATATTTTTAAAATAGATATTTATGTTATAAAATACAGTTGCATTATAATTATAGTATTAGATAACTGCATGTCTGTTATGTAATAAAACAATTGTAATACTAATGCCTTTTGTTAAATGAATATACATTTTAAAATATATATTTATGTTTAAAATAAAAAACACAAGAAAAAAAAAAACATAATCATTTATATACAATAGTTAAAAGAATATGCATCATACATAAGAATGCATATTTTTTTTTCAAATTGTAGATAAATGCACTATTAACCCCTAAGATGCCCTAACCTAATCACCTTATTAACCCCCATACAGATATGAGGGGTGGTTAGGAGATTAAGGCCTAATAAATAGTAACCATCAATAATCGCCTAATCAACCCCCATACACTTATGAGAGGTGATTAGGAGATTAAGCACTAGTAAATGGTAACCATCAATAATCACCTAATCAACCCCCATAAAGGTATGAGGGTGGTTAGGAGATTAAGGCCTAATAAATGGTAACCATCAATAATCACCTAATCAATCCCCATAAAGTTATGAGGGTGGTTAGGAGATTAAGGCCTAATAAATGGTAACTATCAATAATCAGCCTAATATACACCTGTAATGGTAACCATCAAAAGTCACCTAATCAACTCCCATACATTTATGAGGGGTGGTTAGGAGATTATGGCCTAAACTGCCACCTGCCAACGCAAACTAGAACTACAATAACACCTAAACCCCCCTCTAAACTAAACCCCCTAATTTGCAAAAAATAAAAAAGGCTAAGTTACAAGAAAATAAAAAAAGCTAAGTTACAAAAAATAACATGAACTACAGTACCCAAAATAATTAAAAAAAAAACAGCATTAGTCCTAACACTAAACTACATGCCCCATAAAATAAAGAGCCCACCAAAACCAAAAAACCCTAACATTAAAATAAATTACAATAGCCCTAAAGTGATCAGCTCTTTTGCAAATTTTTTTTTTTACAAAAAAACCCATATACTTTATAAATAACCCCTCCACCACCCCCCTCCTCTGTTGCCGCGAATATGGGCCCCCAGCGCCAGGAACTGGGATGAAGAGGGCCCAACGTCAGATGAAAAGGAACTGGATTACCCAACTATTGAGGTTAGTTAGGGCTTTTAGTGGTGTTTTTTAATTTTTAAGAATAGTATTTTTTATTTTTACTTTTCTGTTGTAAGCTAAGTTAGATTTTGTTATTTTGGGGGGTGGCGGTCACTTGTAATGTAGATGGGTCGGTTGTAATTATTTATTTTCTTGCAAAAGAGCTGATCGCTTTAGGACAATGCCATATAAAAGATTTCATTTTTTTTAGTTTATATTTTTATTGTAACTTAGGGGTTTAAGTTTTGAGGGGTGATAGCTTAGGGGTTAATAGTTACTTGCGGTGTGTATGTGGCAGCATAGGGGTTAATAGTTTAGATTGTTGCTATGAGTATGTGGCGGCATAGGAGTTAATAGTTATTACGTGCGGTGGGTATGTGGCGTTTAGATACTTGCGATGGGTGTGTGGCCGCATAGGGGTTAATAGTTACTTGCAGTGGGTATGGGGCGGCATAGGGGTTACTAGACAGATATTTGCAGTGGGTATGTGTCGGCATAGGAGTTAATAGTTTATATACTTGCGATGGTTATGTGGCGGGATAAAGATTAATAGTTAGCGATTTGCGATGGGTATGTGGCGGATAAGATGTTTATTAATATAGTGCTAGTTTGCAATTGTGGGGTACTTCAGTTTAGGGGTATTAGGATTAGTGGTTAGGCACAACAGTTCTATTTAAGGGATCTCTTTACTATACATCGCCAATATGATTGGCGATGCTGGGTGTTGTCTAAAGCCAGCATTGACAACCAATGGCATGTATAGTAAACGCCTCTCGGCGATGCCTCTAAGTCAAGAACTTGGAATATTTTGACAGACTCGCTCGACATAGCGGTGGATCCCTTTGATTATTTTGCCGCCTTGATGCACTTTCGATCATCAGGGCCAGAATACTTGATATTATTCCCTTTTCTGTTTGCGTGTCAACTTTTTGTGGCGTGAAAGCACATCAGGGTTGTGCTTGTTGGGTTTATGCTTGTCTGGTTAGCACAGGTCCCTTTAGGTTTTCTATAGTTTCTTTTTGCGCCTCAGCTAGTTTTCTCATATCGGGTTAGTGCACGTACGTCTTTGGCTATGCGCATCTAGGGTTTTGGCGTGTTAAATCCTTTATAGCTGTCAGGGGTTATAGTGTTTATTGCACTGCTTTTATTGCATTTGTTAAATGATATAATGGAGCTGTCTGATTCTGTCCCTAAATCTACCCTAGAAACTGAGCCCTCACCTTTCTACCATTAGGTGTGCTTATTGCAAAAAAACTGAGGTGCCTTCTGCAGCTCATGTATGTGACTCATGTTTAGGTTTGTTACTGCAATACTGCTCTTTCTGTTTGTTTATTATAGGAGAATGTAATTGATGTTTCACTCAATGTTTAAAACCTTATTAAGGCTGCAGTTAATGAGGTGCTGGCTACTCTCCTGCCTTCAAACAAGCATAAAAGGTAAGTTCAAAATGTATTTTCTACTTGTGCTATGTGTCCTGAAGCCAAGAATACTGTTATGTCTTCAGATAGTGAAGTTTCCACTGGTGATGAGGAGTCTTCATCTGATGTTGAGCCTGATATTTCCTCTTTTGATTTGGCAGTCCTTGCTAGGAGGGGGTCCTATGGCTTAAATGATAGTCTGCTGACATGGTATCAAAATCTAGATAATTGTCTCTTTCTTTTCAGGGAAAGAAATTTGTATGGCTCTGATTTTGATTTTATAATATCTACTGTTACTGGAGGTAAAGGGCCTTTTCCTCCTCAGGACAAAAAGTCTAAAGGGAAATTTAAGGCTTCTAATAATTTGTATTCCCTTTCGGCTGAATAAGGAACAAAAGGTTGAATACTCTGCCTAAGGCACCTCTGGCACAGTCTAGAGGCCTAGTGCTAACTGGAACAAGTCAAAGAAAGCTAAGAAAAATACTACTACCAAGACTGCACGAAGTGCAGTTCCTGAACAAGGGTTTCTGGTAGGGGGCAGGTTAAGCCTCTTTCAGAAGGCTTTGTTTCAGTCTGTTTAAGATCCCTGGGTCCTGAATATATAGGAAGGTTTTTTTCTGTCCAATGTTTAAAAAAATCCTTTGAAAGCTCAAGTCTTTTTCTAGTCTCAGGTATGGAAGCTCTGTGAGTGATTGAACCAGTTTCTTTGCAGGAACAGGAGATGGGATACTATTCAAATCTTTTCATTGTTCCAAAGATGGAAGGTACTTTCAGACCAGTCCTGGATTTGAAAGCTCTGAACAAGTTTGTAAAGATTCCATATTTCAAGATGGAAACTATTCAGACTATTCTGCCTTTTGTTCAGCAAGGTCAGTTTATGTCCACAATAGATTTAAAGGATGCTTATCTTCATGCTCCAATTAACAGTTAACATTACCAGTTTCTAAGGTTTGCCTTTCTGGACAAGCATTTTCCCTTTGTTGCTCTAGCATTTGGTCTGGCTACAGCTCCAAGAATATTCACAAAGGTTCTGGGTGCCCTTTTGTCTGTGATCAGGGTATTGCAGTGTTTCCATACTTGGACGACATCTTGGTTCAAGCACCGTCATTTCCTTTACCACGATCTCACACGAACCAACTCAATCGAGAATCAATTTTCCAAAAAGTTATTTGGTTTCACATAGATTCAGTCTCCATGAGTCTTTCTCTAACAGAGAAGAGAAGGTTAAAATTTGTGTCAGGGGGCAGAGTTTTGCCACGCAGGCGGATGGCTGTGTTCTAATGGAGCTCCAAATCCCTATGGCGATATACCTTGATAATATGACATAGATATATAACAATTCATTCCCTTTTCCCTTAAATCTGGGAACATACCCTGGTACAGGAACTGCAATAACACTGAGGAGGCAACAATCAATAAAGACCTGGAGAAGTGAGGAGCCTGGGGAACGGAGAGGCAGCCCCACAGTATAAGGACAACTGCCAGTGATTGGGACATTGCGGAGAACCGTATACAGAAGGGACTGGTGTAACCGCGAGTCACTGAACACTTGCAGGATCAAGACAGAAGCCGCGCACTGTCTGAGGGCCGTCAGCCTTAATAAAGTTGAAAACTGGTGAGTGGGTCATACCTGCAAGCTTACGGCCACAGAACCGGGTCAGAGAGGGCTAGCACGCAAGTGATCTTTTCACTTAATCACCCAGAATAACTCAAAGAAGAGTGAAAAATATTTAGCGCAGAGACATAGCCAGCATCCACACCACTGTGGTGCCATCTTTACAAGTGATTGCGCAGTTAAAATTGAACAAACGAAGAGTACAGACGAAGAGTACTGACCGCAGTAATCCCTGCAGTTCGTCTATAAACACACAAAACTCTGGAAGGCAGCACACTTGGAAAATGAAGTTGGGCTGAGTTTTGGCGATAGGGATTTAAAGTTTGACACACTTGGCCTATAAAATCTATTCTAAGAGTGGCACGTAAACAAGCACCCATTGCTATCACTTCACACATTAGACTGGTTATACTTTGAAGATAGTGGCCATTGCGTTACCAGCTCCTAACCAGATCTCAACTGGTAAGAGGAAAAACATACTATACTAGAAGGATTGACACAATAATATCTGTGAAAGCGGTGTGGCAATCCCAGGCATATCTAAATACAAGTAGAATACATACAAAATCAACAAAGAACCTTTAAATAAGGCACTCATTAATGCAGTGGGTATTACTCTTTATGGCCCCAGATTTGCCGTCTCTGAAAGCAAGGTTGATAAAGCTAACGTCTACTGTTATATGTAAAGGGTAAAACCCAATTTTGCAATACCAAGAGACACGTTCACCTGATGATAATAGAAAAGTACATTGGGTAATGCCTAATAAAAAATCTGTCAGGACAGAAAAGAGCACCGCAGCTAAGGCCACTGAGCAAATTCCTTAAACAGATAGACTCACCCAAAAACTCTATATCAGAACATATAACTACCCGCCAACAGACAACATCAGCACAACTGCATCAGACAGAATTACAGTCTCAACCCCTTACAAAGGAAGACTAGCAATATCTTTCTTCAAAAGAAGACATAAAAGGCGTTATGCAAGAAATGCGCAGTCTTTTCAATGACCTCAGAAAGGACATTAATACTTTGGAGATACAAGTACAACAAGTTGAGGTTGCTCAGGCTTCAGCCGTCACCCCCGTGCAACAGAATTGTATGGAACTACAGCAAAAAAGCGAATCAATACAAGTCCTCTCAGACAAACTAGAAGACCTTGACAATCGCTGCCGTAGGAACAATATTAGGATCAGAGGTGTATCTGAAACTGTACATCCACCAATAATTGAAGGATATCTGCAAAATCTCTTCCGCACCATCAAAGGGACACCCACATCACCCGAAATCATAATGGAACGGGCACACGGGGCCCTGAGGCCTAAACCACCCTCCAAAGGGCCACCCAGAGATATTATAGTAAAGTTTATGAACTTTAAAGATAAAGAAGAACTCCTTAAGTGTGCAAGAGCCAAGCACCCAGTTCATCATGCTGGAGCAGTGATTCAGTTGTTTTCTGACCTCTCACCAGTCACACTCCAAAAATGGAGAGAACTCGGCCACATCACCGCAACACTGAATGCAAATAAGATACTGTACCACTGGGAAATCCCACCAAGACTGTGGTATTTAGACCTGGGTCCGACCCTCAGAACTTTTACTCGGATCTGTCCCTTGGAGCGGTAGAACGTCCCACTACAAGCCACATGAATGCTGAGGTCTCTGCTTTTCCCAAATCAGCCTCACTGGCCTCCTAAGAAACTGAGCTACCTCGGGTCAACAAGCTTGACACAGAGGTAGAAAGATGAACACTTCCCTTCATTACAGAATGACTTTATATCTTTTTTTATTTCTTGTCTTACCAACTAGAATTGGTGGGCTCTGATGGACATCGAGTGGAAAGTACCTTTCTCCACATTTGTATTTGACAGCCCACCCTGTTGTTAGAGATATACACATGTATTTACAAATGTTGGCCTCTTTCTGTGGGAAGTCTCCACCTTGCTACAGTTGTATAATAGCAAGATGTGACCTACAGTATGAGACCCTGAAAGGATAATAACTAGGCATAATTATCTAAACACACCTGAATTCAGGATCATTTTAAGCTAAAATAGACAACATTGTTCCCGCTACCTTTGTCCTTCCCTCCACCTACCCTTGTCACCCCCTCCCCCCCCCTTTCCCCCTTCCTCTATCCTATGTCATACTCAACTCGATATCCTAGGTGGCAAATTGGCAGCCTGGGAGAATGTTATGTAATAATATAGTTATATCTGCCTAAGGGTTACTACCCCTATAGTTACTAGTTTACTGTTATAGTTTTCCTATCTTGTATATTACCTTGACTGGTTTTATTTGCAGGAAATATTGAGTAACATTTGTTCTACCTGTTTATTGTCTTGTGTGTCAGGCACAAACTGTTAGTGCCTCGTCTTGGTAACAGTTTCCTTCCACTTACATTAACTAATCTTCACTCTTTCTCCTGAGCAGCTCTTAGTCTTTCTCTCTCTCTCTCTGTCTTCCTTTTTTTTTTTTCTCTCCCCTCCAGAATGGACCATCGAAAAAGTAGGTACCGATCACATTATCTTACATTTACTACCATCAATGCTAAGGGCCTCAAGAACCCAGGAAAGAGATCTATTGCCTTTAAAAAAAAATAAGAATTTACACATATAGTATTTGTGCAGGAGACACACTTTCGCAGGGGTAGAGAGCCAAAATCATATTTCTCCTCAAGGCCCACAAAAAAATGTGGAGTAGGAATTTTGATCCATCACACAGTTCCGCTTAAAATATCACATATTGAGAAAGACACAGAGGGGCGATACCTAGTGTTGACAGGCACACTTTACGACCACCCTATTACTCTTGCGACTGTGTACGCACCCAACGTGGTACAACACCAATTCGTAAAACGAGTATCTAAAGTAATACTGGTTCAAGCAAAAGGTCTGGTATATGTGGCCGGTGATTTCAATCTCCCCTTAGAACCAAAAGTTGATACATCGACTGGCACTTCCAGTGTGCCTAGTAGAACAACCAAAATTGTAAAAGCTACTCTTTCTGAATTGCTACTTCACGATATATGGAGAACACTGCACCCAACTAGCAAAGATTTTACATTTTACTCTTCTCCGGATAATAAATATTCACGCATTGACTATTTTCTAACAGATACTACAGGGTTGGACATGGTTGGCACATGCGACATAGGCCCAATAACGTGGTTGTGTACAATCCAATGGCCTTACGTTTCTCCAACTACATATATTTGGAGATTGGATGACTCTCTCTCATTAAGTCAGATATACAGAAATCCCTTACAGAATACTTTACACTTAATGATCCCAAACACACATTGATGTCAAACATGTGGGAGGCACACAAGTGTGTAATGAGGGGTGAGTTTCTTAAATACAAAGCTAGATTGCTTAAGCAATACAGAGAAGTTCACACACAGCTTTTAAACACAATCTCCAGCCTTGAGAACAAACACAAACAAGACCCCAATGATGAGTCTACAAAAAATGTACTTACTAAAACCAGAATTGAGTTTAAACAACATCTATTAACAGCTTACCAATGTAGGACACTAATGATTAAGCAGCAATACTATGAGGGAGGTAATAAACCTGGTAAACTGTTGGCAAGATCGATCCGCAGAACGCAGCTCAAATCATACAATTACATTAACTCCACGGACGGAACCAAACTTAAAAGTAGCAAGCATGTAGCAAGGGCCTTCCACTCTTACTACGATAAGCTATACAATATTACAAGACTAACTTGACTAACTAGGCTATAGATGACTACCTATCTAAGGTAGGGTTACCCCAATTAGATAAAGCCGACGCAGACATCCTAGATGCCCCCATCTCCATGGAAGAGTTGATTCATGCAATCAGGGACCTGCTCAGCGGAAAAAGCCCTGGCCCAGATGGGCTTACCCCAAAATATTACAAGATGTTCATTAAAACACTGTCCAAATACTGTCAACTATTCACAACCTAGGCGAAAATACTGAATTAGCTGGCACAATGCTTGAAGCACATATTACAATTATCCCTAAACCAGGTAAAGCGCCCACATCCCCGGAAAATTTTAGGCCCATATCTTTGTTGAATACCGACATAAAAATCCTGGCCAAGATACTAGCAACACGTTTAAATAAATACCTCCCAGACCTTATATTGACCAATCAGGTGGGTTTTGTGCCAGGGAGGGAGGCGCAAGACAACACTTCTAAGGTTTTACAATTGCTTAATTATGCTCGAGTTGAGGGTGTGCTAATGGCCCTCTTCTCGACTGACGCGGAGAAGGCCTTCGACCACGTCGACTGGCTCTTTCTGCGTCGGGTGATGAAGATTATGAATTTTGGTGACTCATTTTTAAACATGATATTTGCCCTATATGCCTCACCTAGTGCCTGGGTCCGAGTTAACGGAACGCTGTCGAAAGCTTTCAAAATAACGAATGGAACCAGACAGGGATGCCCCCTTTCCCCTCTACTGTTCGCTCTCTCAACAGAAGCACTGGCGCATAAAATTAGAAATAATACTAATATTACAAGAGTTGTAGAGGGTGATACGGAACACAAACAGGCTTTATATGCGGACGACATACTGTATACTCTCACGAATATAGACCCGGCGGTACCTGAACTCCTTAAAGAAATAGATACATATGGAACACTCTTCAATTTCCATCTCAATTTAACGAAATCCGAGCTCTTAAACATAAGCGCCCCTCCCGAACATATACAACACCTAAAAATGAAATTTAAGGTTTCAGTGACCACCACGCAATTGCGATACTTAGGTATATATCTTTCATCTAAACCACAAGATCTGTATAAAGATAATTACCTAAGACTAAAAGAAGATATCACAATCTGTGATTGAAACCTTAATTCAGGCTTGTAAGCCTGTAACTAGGAAGATTTATCTTAAGGTCTGGGAGGTCTTTCTTTCTTGGTGTGTGGATCATTGTTTTTTCCTGGCATTCTTTTAGTATTCCTAGGATTCTGCAGTTTTTACAGGATGGGCTGGATAAGGACCTATCCGGCAGTCTTCTAAGTGGCAGATTTCTATGCTTTCAGTCTTGTTTCATAGGAATATTGATAATCTTCCTGATATTCATGGTTTGGTTCAGGCTTTAGTTCGTATTAACCCTGTAATCAAGTCAATTTCTCCTCCATGGAATGTTAACATGGTGGTAAGGGTTTTGCAGGCTCCTCCTTTGGAACATATACATAAGGTGGATATTACTGCTTTCTTGTAAGGTATTATTTCTCTTGGCTATCTCTTCTGCTAGATGAGTTTCAGAATTGCCTGCTCTTTCTTGTGATCTTCCTTATATAATTTGTCATCAGAATATGGCAGTTTACGGACTAATTTTGACATTTTGCCTAAAGTTGTTTCTTCAGAGAACTTTAGCAGAGAGATTGTTGTCCCTTCTTAGTGTCCTAATCCCAAAAATACTTCAGATTGATCTTTTCATACCTTTTATGTTGTTAGGGCATTGAAATATTACATTGATGCTACTAAGGACTTTAGACAAACTTCTAGTTTGTTCATTCACTTTTTTGGTTCTAGGAAAGGACAGAAGTTTGACAATTTCTTTGTCTTCTTGGTTAAAACTTTTTATTCACAAGGCTTAAATTGGAGGCAGGTCAGCCTCCACTGCAATGGATTTTCTTCCCATTCTACAAGGTCAGTTGCCACTTTGTGGGCTTTTAAGAATGAGGCTTCAGTTGATCAGATTTGCAAAGCAGCAACTTGGTCTTCTTTGCATACATTTACTAAATTCTACAGTTTTGATGTATTTGCTTCTTCGGAAGCAGTTTTTGGTAGAAAAGTTCT
>CAJPDP010216909.1:0-10540 GCA_905336975.1 Bombina variegata variegata | reverse complement strand
TCTGAGCATGCATAATTGCAGAGTTCTTAAATGGAATCGAGCAAAGGGAATGATGTCCATGGAAGCGACCATCAGACCAATTACCTCCATACATTGAGCCACTGATGGCCGAACAGTAGACTGAAGAGAGAGGCAAGAAGAGAGAATATTGGATTTTCTGACCTCCGTCAGAAATATTTTCATTGATAAGGAATCTATTATGGTCCCTAGGAAAACCACCCTTGCAGCTGGAACAAGGGAACTCTGTTCCAGGTTCACTTTCCATCCGTGGGAACGTAGAAAAGACAACAAGATCACTGTATAACAGTTTGCTTGTTGAAAAGATGGCGCCTGAACCAATATGTCATCCAAGTAGGGCACTACTGCAATTTCCCGAACCCTGATCACTGCCAAGAGAGCCCCCAGAACCTTTGAGAAAATTGTGGGAGCTGTGGCAAGGACAAACGGAAGAGCAACAAACTGAAAGTGTTTGTCCAGAAAGGCGAATATCAGGAATTTGTGATGATCCCTGTGGATGGGAACATGACGGTAGGCATCTTTCAGGTCAATGGTTGTCATTAACTGACCCTCTTGCAGTAAAGGAAGGATGGAACAGATAGTCTCCATCTTGAAAGACGGTACTCTGAGAAACTTGTTTAGACACTTTAGGTCTAGAATTGGTCGGAAAGTTCCCTCTTTTTTGGGAACCATGAACAGATTGGAATAGAAACCTAGACCCTGTTCCAGTACTGGAAGTAGAACTATCAGTCCCAGGTCGGAAAGATCCTGTACACGCCTCTCTTTTTATCTGGTCTGCAGATAATCTTGAGAGGTGGAACCTGTCCTTGGGAGGAAAGGTCCTGAATTGTAATTTGTAACCCTGGGATATTAGGTCCATGGCCCAAGGATCTGGGACATCTCGTATCCATGCTTGAGAGAACTGAGAAAGTCTGCCCCCCCCCCACTTGATCCAATCCCGGATCAGGGGCAAACCCTTCATGCTGATTTCGAGTCAGCTGCAGGCTTCTTGGACTGCTTCTCCTTGTTCTAAGACTGACTGGGCTTCCAAGAAGGCTTGGACTGTTCCTGCTTAGACGAGGAAGGGGAAGACTTACCTCTGAAGTTACGTAAGGAACAAAAATTACTCCAACGTCCTTTCGGTCAATTCTATTTATCTTGAGGTAGAAATGACCCTTTTCCACCTATAATATCAGAAATGATTTCTGCAAGACCAGGGCCAAACAAGGTCTTTTTCTTGTAAGGAATCGCCAATAGCTTGACCTTAGAGGAAACATCTGCCGATCAAGATTTCAGCCACAATGCCCTGCAGCCTAGTACCGCAAAGCCAGGATGTCTTAGCTCCTAGCCTAATCACCTGCAGAATAGCATCCGAGATAAAGGAATTAGCTAACTTAAGAGCCTTAATCCTGTCTTGGATTTTCTACCTGAAGGGAATCAGACAAGGCGTCAAACAAGTACGATGCTGCACTTGTTACAGTGGCAATACACACTGCAGGTTGCCATAAAATACCTAGATGAACATAAATCCTCTTCAAAAAACACCTCCAGCTTTTTGTCCATAGGATCTTTAAACAAGCAGCTATCCTCAATAGGAATAGTGGTTCTCTAAGCCACAGTAGAAATGGCCCCTTCTACCTTCGGGACCATGTGCCATAGTTCCTGTATGGAGTCAGCGATTGGAAACATCCTCTTAAAAATAGGAGACGAGGAAAAAGATACCCCCGGCTTCTCCCACTCCTGAATAATAATATCCAGAGTACAGTCTGGAACCGGAAAAACCTCTTTAGAGGAAGGAACCTCAAAGTAACTATTAAGTTTGCTACATTTCTTAGGGTGGACAATGACAGGAGTAGCTGAGTCGTCCAAGGTAGCCAAAACCTCCTTTAACAATAAACAAAGGTGTTCAAGCTTAAATCAGAAGAAGGAATTACACTGCCTGAATCTGAAATTTCTCCCTCAGAAAGTCCTGACTAATCTTCCTCATCAGACTTAAGAGGAAGGACCATCTGAGAAACCTTACCAGAATCAGAAACCTTACTATCTGAATCTTTAACCTTCCTTTTGTGTTTCCCCTTTAACATAGGAAAAGCAGCTAACACCGCCGAAAACGCAGAAGAAACTTGTGCGGCAATCTCCACCTTCAAATATTATTGTTATAGAAGAACAGCAGGGCACTGCATGTGATACCGTTGAGGCTTGGGACGTTACAGGAGAAGGCTGTGAAATTACTTGAACAGCATCATTCTGAGAGACATTAGGCTCAACAATAAAAATCTTTTCTTTACAAGGTAACGTCCTCTTAACACGAGGAACAACAATAGGTTCAACAATCTGTGCTTCTAAACACAAAAGACAATTAGTCATCTGTGCAAAATCTTGCTCAACATCAGACATGATGCTATCAAATATAATTTTCACTTTATAAGAAATTAATAGCGATTGCTAGGTAGCACTGCCACTTACTAGCTATGGTATATGTTTCCAAGCAGTCTTTCAAAAAAAAACTTTAAATACAGAACCGAACGATAGTACACTAAAAATAAACAACTTCGGGGAACCTCACACCTCAGTTTTAGCTGATGTGCCTACCTCACAACAAACAGCCGGACTCCAGAAAATAGTGCAATTTCTTTGAAGTAGACACCACCCCGTCTTCCACTAAAGCCGACGGCATGTCACGTGATCGGGAACAAGCTGATGCGGCGCGATAAGGCGCAAAAGTAAATTTACTTCCTGGTACGCCACTTCTAATGTACTGAAAACGTCTCAACACAGAGCCCCTGAGGAATCAATAGCGGTTAACAAAAAACCCTGCTAAACTGACAACCGTATACCATAAGCTCTCTTTAGAACAGCCATTTCACAGAGAATACAATAAGTCTCCACCAGAAAATGTCTCTAATAGAAATAATTAACACCACACAAAAAGGTTAACATAGTCACATTGTATGCAGTGCCTGCTCCATGCCCAGACTAATCCTTACTTAAGGATTACCTTGTGCCTTAAAGAAATATATGCAGGAAAATACTTAAGTGCATAAACTCCCCACCTGGAAGAAAAAGCACTTACCTGCCAAGTCCGCTGCCCGGCAAATAGACAGCTCACTAGGTATGTAAGGACATAGTTCCTCAGAGAGACCTGTATAAGAGAAAGAACAGAGTAAACCAACTCTGATTTTCTATCAGGCAGCAAAATGTTAGGAAAACACAGTAAGGCCCACCTTACAAGTTCCTAACTGCTTGAAAGCCACCACTACCCTTACTGAAGAGATTACCGTGGAGTACGGCTATACCCAATAAACTTGCTTGAGGTAAAATTTCCATTTTCTTCAGACACCAAAACTTCACCTCCTCCATGAACAAAGGCAAAGAGAATGACTGGGGATTGTGGGAAGGGGAGGGATACTTAACAGCTTTGCTGTGGTGCTCTTTGCCTCTTCCTGCTGGCCAGGAGTGATATTCCCAATGGTAATTGAGGACGCAGTGGACTCACCATATCTTAGGAAAGAAAAGGGACATTAAACACTAACTACATGTTATAAGCATAGTAGAGGTTATTACACACCTCCCTCTAGTCATGGGTACCGCCATGTTAAAATTTTGCCTTTTACTGTATTCCAGTGCTGAAGTGTTTGCACATGTGCAACAACTCACCTTCAGACACCTGCAGTGTACCCTAGGTTCTAAAATGGCAGCAACCATGATTAGTGGGAGGGGTATGAAATGTATTGAGTGCTTAGTGTCACTCGAAATCATGTTACACATAATACACTGTAGTATCCGTTTCTGCCATTCTTAGACATGGCAAGTTATATTTTCATGAAATTCAAGTACTGGCATCATATAAACTAACCACAAAGAACGTGTTTTAATATATGCCAAATATACAGCTTGTGATGACCACACACAAGTAATAAGGCTCACATTTATCTCAGTATGATGAAGTATAGAATTATGCCTAAATATAACTTTGCAGATCATTGTACAAAACTTTCAAGTCTCCTGAGAAGCCTCTGAGGATTCAACGCGTTGGGACCAATTTGTGGATTGCATCTTTGCACCTGTATACACATTGATCAAGATTTCCTCTAATAACTTCCATACACTAATATATTCTACTTTATTTGATAAATTATTCAGATTTAAAAGTGCACCTTTACAGAAAGTTACTATACAAAGCAATTCTCACAATAAAAGATATTTATCATTGCAGTGTTGTAATAAAATACAAGAGATATTAATTCTTATATTCAACATTGTGTTAATTTACAGATGTTAGACAAAAAGCTCTCAGCACTGAACAATTACTACATTAATGGTCAGACTGAAATCAGTCATTGAAAACAAAGATTTGACCTGCAGGGGGTAGACCATTTGTGCCTAAAGCACATATTTTCTTTCACACTTTAATTAGTTGAAAAGAAGTGATATGAATTTTAAGAAAGTCGAGCTACTAAATAACCATTACTTTTTTCAGGAGAGGAAAAAAAACAAGGGACATTCTATGGTAAAAATGTCATGGTCTAATTTGTTACTGCAAATAATTACTGCATTACGGATCCAAGCTAACTACACATTTAACACCCACAAAAGGAATGAACTAGGGCTGTGCGATACAGAAAAAACTAAATATCATGATTTTTTTATTTAATATTGCAATTGTGATTTTATTAAAATCATTTTTCAAACATACAATTTGCATTTGACTCCTGCTGGGCTGGAGTGAATGTTTTATGTGACTGTCGTGACATTGTAAAGGGACACTTGAGTCAAAATTAATTTTTTATTATTCAAACAGAGCACACAATTTTAAACTAATTTTCAATTCACTTCCATTATCTAAATGTGCACAATCTTTTATTCTGTACTTTCTGAGGCACCAGCTCCTACTGAGCATGTGCAAGATTCACAAAATTATACAATATGCATTCTGTGATTGGCTTATAGCTATAACCTGATGTTGTGGGAGGAAAAACAAAACTAACGTACTTAACTATCTAAAACAAAATTCCCCTTTTGCATCATGGCTTCTTACTATTCCGCAGAAGAGACTTACGCCATTCTCATGCGAGATCCAGAGAGTGACATCTATGCTGCATATGTTAGTAACGCTCTAACAGCATCAGATAAAGAGCCCCTAAGTGAGACTTCTAGTGATGGTGCTCCCAGCCTACCAACATCTAAAAGGAGGCCTTCACAACGTCCAACAATCTCGGGTGAAAATAAGGTATCCTCAAACATAACCGCCCCTGAAATACCCCATGAACAGCAACTCCTGGTATTACAACCAGCATTTCAGTTTAACCTGTCTCTGACTGACTACAAGTTTGAGAATATACCTACTCAAATAAATGTATACGTCAGCCAGGTTATACGGCTAATCCAAACTCCAGATTCTATAGGCACAAATGGCAATATTGTGTGGGACCCCCCTCCTATCCTTGCTTAACAATATATAAGTGTGGGTGCACTTAATGCGAAACAGGTAAATTATAGTTGAGCAAGCATATAGCTCAAATTCTAGGTTTTATTTATGTTCAGAACTTGGACAATTGCCTCCGTCCTTGAGGGGTTAAGGAATTAGATTGTTCCATGGATGCATTAGGATGTTCGTTTATTAAAGCAGAAAATAGCTGCAATGTTGGATATCTAAATACAGTACAAATCAATGCAGACAAGGTACACATTGAATGGCTTTTAAATATCTTTATTTATACCTAAATTTGATACAAATAGGTCAGTGCCTATTAAACAAATGCTTGATGCAAACTGTTTTTGAAGTCAGCAAAGGGGTAAAACACAGTAATGTTTGCACACCAGGTAGTCTCCTTAGCAAGACACAGATGGTTATTGGAGGATGTGTGCATATGTTGCTCCTGATTGGATCACTGGCCATCTCATGCTCAGGGGCTGAATGTGAATTAATGTGCAAGCTAAAGGCAGACCAGTGGGTTTGTGACAGATGTGTCTGTTAAGGACAAGTAAGGGCATAACGGATTCCTGATTCAGCGCACTAACCACTGTTGAGTGTTAGTCTGCCTGCTGGCAGACTAACACCCTCTGGTAAGCCTTGTAATTTTACACCTTATCTCCCTGTTGGCAACATACCACACTATGAGGCACCCTCTTCTTTTTTGTCAAACTATTCTTGTTGGTTCAAGGCTGGTCTAACCTTCTGGATAAGCCCAAAAATATACTTCAGGAAAAAAATTCCTCTGTGAAAAGGGGTCGTTTGAGATGGGGGTTGAGGTGATTTAGGGGCTAATAGTCAAGGCAGTGATGGCTAACCTTGGCACCCCTGACGTTGCAACTACATTATCCATGATGCTCAACCAGACTGCAGAGTGCCTAGGCATTATGGGAAATGTAGTATCAAAGCATCTGGGGTGCCAAGGTTAGCCATCACTGGTCGGGGGGAATTCGCAGTTAGGGGTTCGGGCAATATAAAGTATGTTACAGTGGGGTTAACCCTGGTGTGAACTGTGGTAACAATTTACAGCAGATTTTTTAATAGCGACAAGTTGATTTTCGCTGGCATTGGGCACGCAGTGTTCAATTTGTAATATCAACACTTCCAGCAAGCTAATTAGTGCTTATAATTATAAGTATGGGCTCCATTTATAACACACACATGCAATTAGTATCACTCAGCTTGATAAATTGAATCTATAATCACTTTAATTATTGTGGGCCATATTACAATTTAAGGATGCAGCTTTGGAGCTCTTTTAGTGCAGGCTTGCATGAGCGAGCCTGCAGCCGTAAGTTTTGAAACAGCAGTCATTAGACTGCAGTCTCTTAACCTCTCCGCAAGCTTTGAGCTGGTGGTTTAACAGCCCATGCATGCACACGATTGGCCACAAGAAAGCAGGGGGCGGCATTGTATTATAATTACAGGCAGTGTGATGCTGTCCACTACCTGCAATCACAGACGGACAAATTTCCTAATTGGTAACCTGTCAGTCTGCAGTATGATAAATGGAGCCCTATGACTCTTCAGTAGTTTTGTTGCAAAGTAATCTACACTGCAAAGCCAGAATGCACATAGCATATTACCACTAACAGATTATCACCCATCCCATGTCAAAGGGTGAGGTGTGTGTGTGTGTGTAAGCACAGTGAAGTTTTTATATACAATAACTTTTGATTAGTGAGTGGCTACTACAGGGAGCCAATAAAACATATCTCCAAAATTCCCACTTATTGGCTATACCAAACACGATTTCTTACTGGAAACAGAATAATAGATACCAAAGCACACAGCTGTTTTGGATCTCTGATGGATCTTCAAATCAGGGAAACAGGAAAGCATACAATGCTCCATAATATTCACTATGTCACAGAAATAAACTTAGTAACAAAAATGGTAATAAGGGCTCTTGAGAACAGATTCACAGAGCAAAAGAAAGCTTCTTGCTTATGCATGTTAGAGCATGACACATAGGGGATTTATTAATTATAGCAACCCCACTAGCACACCAAAATTACCTTTCTTGAGATTAATGGGACTAAATTACATAACACAACTGTATTCTCTAGATATGGAATTGCCTTACACGGCAAGAAATGTATTGCTTGCATTCGCTGACTCTAAGGGAAAAGAAAGCAGATGTAAGATAAGTAAATATATTCCAATTTATTCAAGGTTCAAGAATTGACAGGCCAACAAAATGGTACAAAAACGTTATATGAAATATAAAAATAATCCCAGTGACCTCAATTTTGAATAAAAGGTCTCCTTTTTGTGTTTCTTAAAACGGTGTTCTGCACATACAGGATTATAGACAGGTTGCAATGTCAAATTTATCTGTAAAAGTGGTAGTTTACTATTATATAAAAAGTTAATATATATATAAATATATATAATATAAATATATATAATATATTTGTTACAGTGTTTAACATAATGCTGCTGAATGCAAAACATACAGGTTGGAAAGCTTGACACAATCAGGTTATGAATACAACTGTTGCAATAAAGTCAATTTGTTTAAGTGTTACCTTTGACACCTTTTATTCAATGTATTTAATTTTCCTGAAGCTGCCATGTAAAAGATCCAAGTATACCATCAAATACTGAAATTCTTAACTAAAAAAATAAATGGAAAAACATACAGAAATATGTGTGATGTGCATCACAATATGTGGTTATTGAATCTAAAAAAACTATTTTAAATACTATGAATGGTGGCAATGTTGATCGATAGTCTAAGATTTATTTTTAAACTGAGCTAATTTATCTTGCTTGGTATAGGTATATCATATAGTCAGCTGATGATATGCACATCTTGAGTTGTTTGCCCTCCAGTTAGTAATGTGAAAGATCATTAATGCTTAATTATCTGTAATATTTTGCCATATATCAATAAAACCAGGATTTTCTTTTTTTAAAACATAACCTGAAATCATCTTCTTTAAACTCAATATATCAAAGTAGAACCATACCAGTAACGGTGAGGTTATGGCATCGGCCTACTAGGGCAAGGATGACAACTGGTGGCATGAGGGCTAAATGCAGACCTCTGCACTCGTTTTTGGAGCCACCAGAAAAAGCAGAGCTATCACCTAGATTACGAGTTTTGCGCTAAACAGGGTGCGAAAATAACACCAAAAAAGTTGTGTTATTTCACTCTCCATAGCGCTGTCATTACTGGTTACTAAAAAGCCTCCTTGTGCTGTGCGGTATGGTGCGTTAAAGGACCACTCAACACAGTAGATTTGCATAATCAACAAATGCAAGACAACAAGACAATGCAATAGCACTTAGTCTGAACTTCAAATTAATAGATTTTTTTTCTGAAAATTCAAAAAGTTATGTCTATTTCCACTCCCCCTGTACCATGTGACAGCCATCAGCCAATCACAAATGCATACATGTACCATGTGACAGTTATCAGCCAATCACAAATGCATATACGCTTATTCTGTGAATTATTCCACATGCTCAGTAGCAGCTGGTGACTAAAAAAGTTTAAATATATAAAGACTGTGTACTTTTTCTGTAATGGAAGTAAATTGTTAAGTTGTTTAAAATTGCATGCTTTATCTGAACAATGAAAGTTTCATTTTTACTTGAGTGTCCCTTTAAGCTCCATACCGCACAAAAGCCGAGGGCTGATTTGACGTGCTGGTGCACGCTTTCCCCCATAGCCATCAAAGGGGAGAAAGTGCTAGGAAAAAAAACTAAACACCTGAAGTACGGAATGGCGAATGCTATAACGCAACCCCATTGATATCTATGGGGAAAATACATTTAAGTTTAAACCTAACACCCTAACATAAACCCCTAGTCTAAAAAAAACCTTATCCACCGCCCCAACACTAATAAAGGTTATTAACCCATAAACCGCCGCACACACACATAAATATATATTCACACACACACACACACAAACAGAAATGTTAGGAACAGCACTCTTTTACTAACCAAAAATGACAACAACCAGGGTGCTGGCAGGGCGATAAATAGAATGCATACAGACAGCACTCCCGGAGTTTCAGACAAACTTCAGTTTTTCTTTATTCTGTTGACGTTTAGAGGATAATCTCCCCTTCCTCAGACCAGTAAAAGCACACACCAAATAGTGCAACACCATATAGATAAAAAATAACATTAAATCTATAGTAAAACTTGCTTACAATGTGTGACCTCAATGCATATGAGGTATCAGTAAAACATGGTATATACACTTTATTTAGAAATTCTCCAGTTCATCAACCGATATGATGTACAGTGGTGTGTGCGATATTAAACAGCCCAGGTAGCTTGTTTAACCTCAGCAAATGTATCCTTATGCGTTTCAAAGGCGTGTCAAAATTCTCTATGCCTTCTTCATCAGA
Organism: Bombina variegata variegata; assembly: GCA_905336975.1. Classification (NCBI taxonomy): domain Eukaryota; kingdom Metazoa; phylum Chordata; class Amphibia; order Anura; family Bombinatoridae; genus Bombina; species Bombina variegata. Next base: position 700 of record CAJPDP010216909.1, on the reverse strand, counting down.
GGAATGTTTAAAATGAAGCTACAGATCAGTGACTTTATATGGATCAGTGATGGCTTTACCGATACCTCATGTGATTGAGCTCACACATTGTAAGCAAGTTTTACTATAGATTTAATAAAATTAAGTTATTTTTTTTATCTATACGGTGTTGCACTATTTGGTGTGTGCTTTGTTCCCCTTTATAAATCCTCCGGTTCCCGGTGATGTGGACAGTTATAGATCACTAGTGTGCAGTCAATGGCTGTGTGGAATATAACAGTGTTCTGCACTTCCATTTCTAACAGAAAAGCTCACAATTTCAGAATGGAATTGCAGGAAATGGGGACAAAATAAATAATAAAAAATATATTGCGTTTTTTTTATAAATACGATTGATCATTTTATATTACCATCTCAAACTGTTTAATGTCCATTTAAAGTTCTAGTTAAAATTACATGAGATTTAATCTAAAAGGCAAAGTAGTGCATTTAAAATTCACTTTGAGCTTTTTTCAAATCGCAAAAAACAAAAATAATCATAGAAGTTAAATTGGAGCATGCTCAAGTGTTAGATGAACATGGCTACTTGCGTGCATAAGAAAATGTATCACAAACCTGTTACAACATTTCTGAGAAGCGCTTCTGTAGCCATGTTTCAAAGTGAATATGAAAAGCATAACTTTGCATTTCAAATTCATTTAAAGGGACATAATACTCGTAT
>CAJPDP010216852.1:0-14634 GCA_905336975.1 Bombina variegata variegata | reverse complement strand
TTCCCTATGGTCAGACTCCCATTGATTCCTATGGGATCCGCCACCTCCAGGGCGGCGGATTGAAAACCAGGTACGCTGGGCCGGAAAAGTGCCGAGCGTACCTGCTAGTTTTTTGATAACTCCCAAAAGTAGTCAGATTGTGCCAAACTTGCGTTCGGAACATCTGGAGTAAAGTAAGAATCGATTTGTGTCGGACTGAGTTTGGCGGATCGTTGCTTACGTCATTATATTCTACTTTTGCTGGTGTGTAGGGCTTGATAACTTAGGCGAATCAGCCTCGCCACAAATACACTGCGGAATTCCATCGTATTTGAGGTTGACGGCTTGATAACTAGAGGCCACTGTCTCTGTAGCAATAGAAGCATATAATCTCAGTTAAACAATTAGCATAAAGGAAGACACATAATGATCATAGATAAGACTGCATATAAACAATGTGTGTGATCATGGGGAGCACAACTGTACCAAGAGAGTTAATTAATCTGCTGGCCAATGTCATTTGGTACAATTGTAAATCACAATGGGTATCACCAATAGCAGAGTTAAAAATAAATCTCTTTTGTCTGCATATAAATATATGTGCTCAAGGCTACTTAATGTAATGATTGGTGATATAGGTGAACAGCGGAGGCTATATGTTAGTAAGGAACTCAGTGAAACAGTGGCACAGACTCTATATGACTAGAATAGGGTCGAGAGAACACCCATACTGTCAAACTTGAATATTGTAGTAATCATTAAACATACTGATAGTAAAACAGATCATGAACCCTCGTCATGCTTATAAAAAGCAGTGCCAAGCAATCAAGTATGCAATTCAGTCCATTCTTTTGCATGGTGTTCAAGCGATAGGTCCATCTTGCTTTAACTTTATTCCTGTCACCCCCACATCTCAAGGGGGGCACATGATTGATTAAGACAAATTGGAGATCAGTTGTGTTGTGTCTAGCCTCCATGAAATGTCTGGCGACATGTTGGTCGCTTTTCTTATTCTTGTTTGCAGATCTGATGGATGACCTGTGATTCGCCATCCTTGTTCGGGCATCATCAGAGGATTTACTGCACATAAAAAAAAATACACAAAGTACTTTGTAGTGCACGTCAAGCGATGATTTATAGTACATTTCTTCTTGTTATGTGGGTGTCCAAAGGTAGGGCCCAGGAGCATGGAGCTGCAAGTGGTGCATCCAATGCATCGAAAACAGCCCATCTTTGTTGGTTGTAGCCATGTGGTGTATTGATAACAGTGAGTAGGGTCAGTCTTCATTATAAGATCCCTCAGACTGGTGTTACGTCTGTAAGCCACCCTTGGTGGAGCCCATCTGTGTAGTGGCAGATTGGAATCACTTTTCAACATGTGCCAATGTTGTTGTAGGCTACCTCCTACCAACTTTAGATCTGGGGAGTATTTTGTAGTGAAGGTCATGCGAGGGCTGCATGACTCATCATTCTTTGTTTTGGTTTTTTTTCTGGATCCATGCATTTCTCTCTTGCCTGCCTGATCACCTTTGGTTGATATCCTCTATCCAAGAATTTCTTTGCCATCACTTTGAACTGCTGGACTTGGTTATTAGGGTCACTGTTATTCCTGATGACTCTCAATAGTTGTGCCTGGGGAATAGCTGTAAGCAGGGCACCAGGATGACAACTCGTGGCATGGAGAAAGGAGTTTCTATCGGTGGGTTTTTTATAGAGAGTTGTGCCCAATTTGTGTGGATTCTTATAGGTTCTTAGGTCAAGAAAATCAACCGAGTCCTGATCATAAGTAATCTTGAATTTTACTGGGCTGTCAGATTGATTCAAAATTTCAAACCATGTATTAAGATCTTGTGCCGATCTTTTTATAAGCACGATATGGGATCATGATCTGCTATACTATCAGTATGTTTAATGATTACCACAATATTCAAATTTGACAGTATGGGTGTGTTCTTGACCCTATTCTTGTCATATAGAGTCTGTGCCACTGTTTCACTGAGTTCCTTACTAGCATATAGCCTTCACTATTAACCTATATCACCAATCATTACATTAAGTAGTCCTGAGCACATATATTTATATGCAGACACAAGAGATTTTTTTTTTTTTTTAATTCTTTTTATTGAGAGTAACACAAGTGAAAAGCAACAGTTACATCCGATATCGAAAAGTCAAGCCCAAACACAGTTGGGTGCATTGTCACATATTAATCTCTCCTCACAACAATAATTCCGGTGCTTTTTCAAATACATATGATATAAATATTTCCCACCAGTGCTTATCTCTCATAGTTTTGTATTTTATAAAACCTCCCCGTTCACACCCTCCCAACCCCTAGAACTCTAACTAAATTATCAAAACTCCCTCCTCCCCCCTATCATCCCCAAACCTAGCTCACTTTGGAATAGTCCTCTAAGTCTCATCTTAGTGACCAGCGTGAAGCGGGTAATAGAGTGAGGAAAAAAAAAAAAGGGTGAAAAAAGTGGAAGGGAGGGGTATTTTCCCCTCTCGCTCTCCTAATTTAATCTTTAGTTATCACATGGATAAAGTATGTGAGCCCACTCGCCCCTCAAAGAACTCTCCAGAAATATCTCAGTATGCTGAAACGGCAGTAAGATCTGTCTCTGAATCTGCAATTCAAAGGTCAAAATCAGTCTGCGCCATTTCCTTAGGAGCAGGTTAAGCCTATTACCGACATCTACCCTGGTGTCTACCTGTTCTATAAATAGTTGTGTTTTCAAGATGTTATGGAAGTAAGCTATAGTAGGTCTGGTCGTCTTGATCCAGTGGTTTATAATACTCTTTCACGCAAGTAGGATAGTCAGAGTCAATTCCAAGTCATAGTGGTTATATTTGGCACCCCAGTTCAGGAACAGGACATCCGTGGGCTTGAGAGAAATTGGGACCTTCATTTTCTTGTTAATCCAGTATTGTAATTGATGCCAAAATTGCCTTATCACTGGGCATTCCCATATACAGTGTAACAGACCAGGAGCCTCTGCAGAGCATTTAGAGCATCTGTTAGGGCAGTCAGGCATCCACTTAGCCAGCCTGTTAGGGGTTAGGTATGCTCTATGTAGAAATTTAGTTTGAGTTTCCCTGATACTCGCAGAAAGAGTAGCCTTTCTAACTTTCTCCAGTGCCCCCCGGGCCTCACCCACCGTAATCCCCGGGACCCCCTCCCTCTCCCATCCCACCAGAGCCGACGACTGTATTTTCAACAGCCTGTCCTGCATGAAAGTTTGATATATTTCTGATAAAGAAAATTTGCCCATCTTGAAGAGAGACTGCGTGAGCCGAAAAGGGGAGCCATCCCAGAAATCCGGGTTATCTCTAATCAGTGCATTCACATAATGACGAGCCTGTAGATAGGCATAGAAATGGGTGTTCGGAAGATTAAACTCCCTTTGCAGCATAGAAAAGGATTTTACTGATCGAGTCAGAGGTTCCAACAAAGCTCCCACCGATTGCAGACCCATTTTGTCCCAGTGGACAAAGGGCTTCGTATCTACTCCCGCCGGGAAATCTGGGTTATTGTGAAAAGGAAGAAAGATAGAGCTGAGACAGCTCTTTTTCAAAAATTTATGTGCTTGGTGCCAAGCCCTTAATGGGTCTCGGTATAGCAAGTTCATGCCTACTAGTTTAGCCGCTCCAGCCCTCGCCATATGTGACAAATATGCTAGGGAGATTCCACCCAAAGCAGCACTCAAAGCAGCACTCTCTAGGCTGGGTTTATAAAAATGTTGCGTGCCTACTTGCCAGTCCAATACTAATCGGACCAGTGCCGCCCAGTTGTAAAGCTTAAAGTCTGGCAAGGAGAAACCCCCTTTCAGGTAAGGCATGGATAATTTATCCGCAGATATTCGGGGTTTACCCCCCTCCAAACAAATAATCTAGTTGCCGCATTTAGTAGCTTCACATCTGATTTAGTCAGCAATAATGGCAGCATGAGTAGTGGGTATAGGAGGTGAGGAAGAATCACCATCTTCACCAAGCTAACCCTACCCACAAGCGACAAGGGAAGGGACTTCCAGCTCCTCATCAGGCTACACAACCCAACGCATAGGGGAGTTAAATTCATAGAGTATAACTTATTGGGATTTATAGGAATGTGGATTCCAAGATAAGTTAGGCTCTGGGAGGCTGTTGCAAATGGATAATCATGCGTAATTCCTTTTTTCTTATTCAGCCACAAGATCTCCGATTTTTACATATTGACCTTGTACCCCGAGAAGGAGCCAAAGTCTTGAAGTGTTCGTAAAATCGGTGGGATATGTTCCAGTGCCATATTGAATAGTAGCGGCGATAAGGGGCAGCCCTGTCTAGTGCCTCGCCTAAGGGTCACATAGTAGAGAATGTGTTGTTTACGCAAATATTAGCAATGGGGGAGGAGTATAAATTTTTAAGGAAAGATATAAAGGGACCCGAGATGTTGAACTTGGTCAAAGTGTGAAACAAGTGACTCCTCTCTACTATATTGAAGGCCTTTTCTGTGTCCAAGGACAGCAGAAAGGCCTCCGGAAGCGGTTTGTCCGATCCACCTCGACTCCCACTCCAAAAGTGCTGAGTCAGCTGTAGTACTCGGCGGATATTAACCACAGAAGACCTTGCATACATGAAGCCAGTTTGGTCTTTTTGGATTAATTCTGTTAGAATGAATTTAAGGAGCTCTGCCAGTAGCTTTGTGAGAATTTTATAGTCCGCATTAAGCAGAGAAGAGTATCTTTTCCCGCTTTAGAAATAAGAGTAATATATGCTGCTGAAAACGAACTGGAAGGTATGTCTGCTGTTGAAAAGTATTTTGCGAACAGATCTGTTAACACTGGGACAACTTGCGGTTTTAACAGTCTGTAAAACTCAGTGGACAGCCCATCAGGGCCCGCTGCTTTGCCCAGGGCCAAAGACGAAATCATCTTATCCACTTCCTCTCTAGAGATAGGCGCGTTCAATTTGTCCAACTGGTCTTCTGAGATCTGAGGTAGGTTTATAGAGCCCCAAAAGTCTCTCAGGGTCTTATCAGAACAGTTTTGATCGCTGGTGTAAAGTCGAGAGTAGTAGGAGGCAAATGCCTCCGCTATTCTCTTGGGTTCTTTGACCACCCTGTCCCCGTCTCTGAGGGCAGGTATAAAGCGCTTTGAGGTTCTAAGATTGACCAAAGAGGCCAACAACTTTCCCGACTTATCTCCATATCTATAGTATTTACCTCTGTTCCTTAAGAGAGTCTGAGACGTCTGATAGGCCAGAAGTGCGTCATATTCCTTTTTGACAGAAATGTATTTTTGGTGATGCAACTTTGTGGGCCCACTACGATACACTAAATAAGAGGCAGCCAGATCTTCTCTGAGCTTCTCCAGTCTCTCCGCATGAAGTTTCTTTTTACGGGAGAGAAAGGCTAAAATGTTCCATGCAAGCACTACCTTCGCAGTTTGCCAGAAGAGTTCGGGCGTTGCAAGGTGTTGTGCATTGGTAGAGTGGAAATCATCCCAACTTTTGACCATATATTGCTGGAACTCCTGAGACGTGGTTAAATATTGTGGGAACCTGAGGGTTCTCCGATCTCTTGGCGGATCCAAAGCATCAAGAAAGAGCCCCACGGGGGCATGGTCAGACACCATCACCTCTCCTATCTTAGAATCTATGATCCGTGGGATCAGGGAATTGGAAGTAGAAACATATCAATGCGGGTCATCGTGGGCAAGGCCCGGGAAACACAAGTATAATCTCTACCATATGGATTCAGCTTGTGCCAAATATCAACAACATCCAACAAGGACGTTAGAGCCTGAAACATCTCTGATTCAAATTTACCCTCAAGTTTAACATGTACTCCAGGAACGGCCCTAGAGGCATCTCTAAGTCTGTCACATTTCGGATTGGGAGCCAAGTTAAAGTCTCCTCCAATGATGAGAGCAGAGCCCAGAAAGGGGGTCAGGACCCTAATCAAATTTTCCCAGAATGTCCTATCCTTCTGATTAGGGGCATAAACATTGCATAGAACATATTTTTTGTTGGCTATCGTGGTCTGTACAATAATGTATCGCCCGTCTGAGTCTTTAGTCACTGTAGTGTTTGTGAGTTCTAGCTTCTTCCCAAATAGAATTGCCACTCCTCGACTAGCACTCTTGTATGAGGCAAAATCAACTCTTCCCACCCAATCTCTCCCTAACTTAGCATGCTCAGTGTCTGTCAGATGCATCTCTTGCAAGAACGCAATGTCAGCTCTTTTTTTTCCTCAGTTGTGTAAGTATGGTCTTTCTCTTAATAGGGGAATGGATACCCCCTACATTCCATGTGTATATATTAAATTATAGTATTAGGTAGGGTACCTTGTAAGGAAGAAAGAGAGAGAGAGAGAGAGAGAGAAAAAAAAGGGGGAAGAGGGGAGGGGGGGGGAAGAGGATAAAGAAACTTCACGCTGTCACATACCTCCCAGTAGGCTCCGTCTTTCCAGTGCCATTCAGACATTTGTAAGCTGCAAGGAGACAGCAATGAACAGGTTAGCAACCAAATATTAACACAACAACTCTTGGCCGTGGAAAATGACCCTGACATGCCATAAAGGGGTTAACATACTTTCATCACTGATCTCAGGGAACATATGTATAACCTGTCCAAGCAACCTGTCTAAAATAATTTCCCTACTTATAACTTTTAATGAGTAGTTTTCACCTAGAAGGGTTCCTCCCATGCAGCAACCTCTCCTAAGGCGAGTAAGCGTCGAAACAATGAACATTGCATAAGGAAACAAACCAGAGAAATTTCTCATTGGTCTCGGAAGGTATATTGCAAACAATTTCAGGAACCCAAACATTAAACTTATATATAAACTGAACTTGCCAAACCTCAATAAGGTTGCCCAGACTTTAGGCAACATCCCTCTGCTTCTGGCTAATGTGGCAATTTAGAACTTTATAGTAAATACAGCATAAGTGTTACTAGCCTGTCGAGATCCCTCACCCCTCTCCACCTCTTGCTCTGCCTGGGCTCCTACCTCCATATTCTATATACAGGTATGCCTGTACTGTTTCTGGTGAGTCAAAAAATTTGGGACCTCTTGGGGTTGAAATTTTTAACTTAGCAGGGTAGAGTAAGTAGGCTTGTTTACCCTCTCGGTGCAGTCTCGAGCATATTGCAGAGAACTCCCTACGCCTCTTCATCAGGTCTACAGAATAATCCTGAAACAATAGGAGCCTGGAATTTTGATAGGTCAGATTCTCTACCTTTCTATACGCCCTCAAGATTGTAAGTTTAGTTTGGAAATGGAGAAACTTTATCATAATTGGGCAGGCTTGGGCATTACGATCCATGGCGGGCTTTTCCGGGCCCACCCTGTGTGCCCTCTTAACACTCTCCACTAGGTTTTCAGGTGGGATATGTAGCAGTGTTGAGAGAACAGTCTCCACAAATTTTAAAATCTCTGCTGGTTTTATCGACTCGGGGAGCCCCAATAGGTGAACATTGTTGCACCTCGAGCGATTTTCGAGGTCATCAATTTTTTGCTGCAGCGCTACAGAGTGTTTTTCTAGGGCCTCTATTTTACTAGTGTTAGCAACCTGCGTATCCTCAAGATCAGATATCCTGGTCTCCGCATCTGTTACTCTTGTGGAAAACTGCTTCACCTCCTCCGCAAGGGTATCTACCCCTTTTTGGAGATTTTCTATTTTGGGCAAAAACAGGGTAGAAATTTGTTTGACAATAGGATGTGGGTCAAGTAAAGAGGTTTCTTGCTGGACCTCGTAAGAGGGCCCTTGATTTACAATTTCTGATCCCTGCCTGGCTCTGCGCTCTGCATTCTTATTGCGGTTTGCCATTGGATCCTGTATAAGATATTTCTCCATACACACACAAAGCTATGTTCTAAAGTATGTTATACATCAGGTATCTACCAAAGCGTGACCAAAAGAAGGCAGTCTCACTGTTGGGGCTATTTATGGCAACGTCATATGGGGCCTCGCCAATGTAACCAGCAGCGTGGGCGTAGAAGTGTATTTAGGTACATACAAATGAGTTGTGTAAATCTCTCCCTAGGGCCTGGCCCTTCCCACCACAAACACAAGGAAAACACAACACAGCATATATTAAACCACCAGCTTAAACCATACAGCAAACCTGTAAAAGGAAAGGTTAGTTAAACCAATAGTATCAGATCAGATCAATGCTGTATACAAATGTTCCCTCACTCCTTTTTTTTTTCTTTCAAGTGGTCCTAGAGCCACTGTCATGGGTGGTGATTTTAACCCACAGTGAGCAGCACAGGCCTTGCAGAGAATAATACGTTACAACCTGAAAATAAAAAGTGTTAAACGTTCAGAGACACAATAAGTTCATGTGCCACCACACCAATATCTATTAGCCTAAGTGTCACAAGCAGTCACTTGGTACAGTAGTTCTTAGGGTATAAAGAAGGCAAAGTTTGCTATTTAGGAGATGTGCATACTAAGGACTCTGCCACAATAAGCAGATGAGTGCACTGTGATGTGGTTTTAGTTCAATCACTCCTTGTCTTCCCCAGCCTAGGAATTTTAATAGCAGATACGGTTGGAGGCAGTCCCAAATGTTAGTTCCACCAGTGTGTGACCCAGATTATGTTACAGTTACAATAAGCGTTTTGTGGGATTTCACTACACTATCTGCCCCAGTCTTGGATACTTTTCAGGCCTCCTGTGCCTCTCCTTCACACCCAGTAATAGGTGAAAGTCCCAGTTACAAAAACTGTCCCCACGGTGTGTCTTTGAGTAATGTTAAGTGCCCCTGCTAGGCAATAGTAAAGGCTTACCAACCGTCACAAGAAGGTACGTCACCACACACAGGGTAGCGCCAGCTGAGTAATCTTCTGACACAGCCCAAGGAAACACACTCCACCACCGCACACCACAAATCCGGCACAGTCAGCGGTTAGTGTAGTAGCGCCTTTCTCTTTTATTGCAGCAGCGTGTGGGGTGAGGCTGCAGTGTCCTCCGGTATTCGCCACACTCCTTCTTGCGGGCTCCAGGCAGCAGCGTGTATCACGCACCACGTGGGTATGTATAGCCGCTCCTCCGATGTCTCCAGCGGTAACAAATTCCACCTCCTCTGCAGCTGCGAGTCGAAAGCACACTTCCCAGCTGGTTCTCAGAGCCTGCTCCACGCACCGGCAGTGCGTCCTTCTCCTTCTTCTCTCCTCGACTCACTGCTCCAGCCAAGATGGCCGCCGCTGCTCCTGTCAAGAGAGCCGTCTGTTTCCAAGGTATAACTCGGACCTCCGTGGGGGAAGGTTTCGTGATCCTGCCTCTTCAGCGCCCAGACACGATGACTGTCAACGGCAGTTAGGCTCGGACTAATTTTAAGGTTGATGCCAGTAAAAATTGCTCATTAAGGGTGTATTAAGCACGGAGCTTTACACTCGAGCTGTTGCTCTTATGCCCGCCCACCGGAAATCAAGAGATTTATTTTTAACTCAGCCATTGGTGATACCTATTGTGATTTACAATTGTACCAAATGACATAGGAAAGCAGATTAATTAACTCTCTTGGTACAGTGGTGCTTCTCCTGATCACACACATTGTTTATATGTAGTCTTATCTATGATCATTATGTGTCTTCCTCCTTTATACTAATTGTTTAACTGAGATTATATTCTTCTTTTCCTACAGAGACAGTGTGTGATACAATCGATTTCTGACTGTAACAGCTTGTAACATGCTGTTCTTTTTACACAGCTGACTTCTATGTGCACAACGTGATGACGTCATGGCCACTTTGCCGATCGAACACACTGCCTCATTGCATACTACAAGCAGCTTAGACCACCTCTTACGGAACACATGATTTTAAGTTATTATTAATAGTTAGCCCCATGTCCAGGCAGTAATTTTGTTTAACTCTGATTTTTGTATTGGGAGCAATTTTGTAACTACGACTCTAACCGTATCTCTGAATACTGTTTCATATACTAATGATATGTCTGCTATGTCCTTATGTTGTTTATCTTCCCTTCACTTGTGTATTATATATTTACACATTTTACTCCATGTCCCTCTTAAGATATAATTGATACATCACAAGGTTACATGCAGTTTAATCCAGTATGTTTGATGTTTAGCGTGGTTGCTATGGAAATCCTTTGGCCTTTTCTTTCTTTGAATTAGGGGGACGGGCTTATATTTTTACCATTTCGTTATGTATATATATATATATATATATATATACACACACAGAGAAGTGTACTCACAGGAACGAAAAAGCAGCTCAATAATATTGTTAGCCTGTTCTATGGCTATTTACCACCTGGGTGAAGCTTCTTTTTAGCCCAGTAATGCTTTTCACAAATTAGAGCTATCCTGTAGTATATCAGTCTGATCCCACCTATCAGTCCAGCACCGAAATACCAGGCAATTTCTCTCCGAACAAGGAACAGAGCAACCCCAGACGATCCTTTCAGCCTTCATTGGGCCTTGTCAGTAAGGTGTAGCTATATTCCTCTAAGCTCACCAAGCAAGTAATCCAGGTCTGGTTGCCCCTTTTTCCCTTAGGGAGACTAAATATACACAGCGAGAAGCACACTCACAGGAACAAACATCCAGCTCAATAACATTGTTATAGCGATGAAATAATTATGTGTCCATAACAGAGATAATAATTATGGTTTCATAACATCTCCAAGGGTACCCTTTGTAGGAAAAATATATATATATTTGTTTTTCAGAGCGCACAAAAAATCTTGTAACTTGAGGTTCAAATTTTTCACTTGCAGTAAAGTAAAGTTCACAACACAAAATGGGTCAGTAGGTTAATTATCCCTTGTCTCCAATGAAAATAGCAAGCTTGCAGTCAAAAAAACGGCAAAAGGAAAGGCACAGTAATAAGTCCCAAAAGCAGTAAGCTAACAGTGCAGTCTCCCCCAGCAATATAGCTCAGTCCAGGCAGATGCTAGTATAGGCAGGGTTAGTATAGATAAGTGTAAATTCTCACCCTTGAACATCCAGGATATGATATCCATCAAGCGGTTCCATTGGTGTAAATGCAGGTTTCATAACTTACCTAACTCTCCTGACAATATCACAACTAGCTCCGTTTGCTGGGAGGCCGGTTGCCTGTTGCTGATCCGTTTACCGTGCAAATAAGCTAGAAGACGTTGTAGTTGCAAAGCTTTACCGTAATGCTTAACAGGTTCCTTGAAGGTAGCTATCAGAATATCCTCTGTTAACGGACACATGTATTTTTTTAACTGCAAGCTTGGTATTTTCATTGGAGACAAGGGATAATTAACCTACTGACCCATTTTGTGTTGTGAACTTTACTTTACCGCAAGTGAAAAATTTGAACCTCAAGTTACAAGATTTTTTGTGAGCTCTGAAAAACAAATATATATATATTTTTCCTACAAAGGGTACCCTTGGAGATGTTATGAAACCATAATTATTATCTCTGTTATGGACACATAATTATTTCATCGCTATAGTGGCTTTATTCAATTTTGAGATTTTGTTGTGTTATATCATTTAATTAAAATGTATTATTTTCTTGCAATATGTGGTGGCTATTCTCTGATTTAATATTGCAGTACTTATGGTAATGGGCTAATAAGGGTAGTCTGTTGGAGCAGAGGTGTGAGGGATATTGCAGTACTTATGGTAATGTGCTAGATATCTATTTATATATAAAATATGTATTTATGAATGAATAGAACATATTCTGCAATGTGCAGAACATTGGAATGTGAAATATTCATATCTTTATGTCGGGTTAGCGCACATGAGAATATGCAATCGGGTTTGCACGTGAGTGGGGTGTTAGGCTTTTTTCCACTTTTTTTTTCTCCAGTGACTTATTTGGGGGAATACGTGAACGTGCTCACAGTATTGTAAGTTTGGCTTTTTGTGCCTGTCGGGTTAGCATGAGCAAGATAACTTTTTACTTTCAACTCACAATACTTTTTTTTGCTTCTTTCGGAATCGCCAACAGAATTAACCCTTGAAAAGGTTATCCAATATTTTTTTTGTCTATTTTTTCAGGCTAAAGCTTTTTATTTGTCATTTTTACCAAACTGAATCACTAAAGTTGTAATTCACTAAAGTTATAATATTAATGTAATATGTTTCTTATATTAACTCTGATTTCCCCAATTTCAAATACATGAATATATTTAAAAAAAATGTTTAATTAAATTTATTTTATTGTATGAATTTTTCAAAACAAATGATACCATATTTTTATATTTATAGTAAAAACTATTTTAGAAAAATGAAAATGTATTAAACATATTCATGTCTCTGCAGATTAAATCCATATTTGTATCATGAAGCCCAGTATAATAAGATGCAATTAGAAAAAAAATATATAATCTGCATTTCTAAAGCAATCAACTATTTTTTGTTAGCGTTGAACATTCATATTATATTAAAACATACAAAAGAAAATCAGTATCTGAGATTGTTTTATATTTTGAATATCTTTTCCAAATTCTGATCAGGGTTTCATATTTAGACCAAGTGCTGGAAAGATTTTATGATTCTGATTTCTACCTACTTCTGCTTGCTTTTGGATTCAATGTCATGCTGTCAATGGGTTCATCATTACATTCGGCTGGAAGGCTTCTTTCAGCACTGTGAGACAGCTATTATGGAGTTTGGTGGATGGCTTTTATTCTAAAATAACCCTTTTTGGTAATGTCAAACATCTTGGCAACCTGTCTTGTAGAACAAGAATAAGCTCTTGCTGTGTTCAAGCCATGAGGCTAGAACACTGTGTACTTTATATTGCTTCAGGGAATGATTTTCCAATAATTGTCTACAAACTGTTCTATAGTCCTCAAATACTTGTTACCTTTTTGTAGTTTTTTTTTTCTCTTGTAGCTTTCTCTTTTTCTATTGTACACGGTATCCTTTAAAGTAATTTGATATTTTATAAACACATTTAATAAAAATCACCTAATTATTATTTTTATTCTAACATAATTACTATTATATTAAATATATTATGAATTAAATATATATTTCCCTTAAGGAAATTGTAATATTTAATAATTTAATTTATAAAAAGGTATTGTAGAATGTAAATGTAGGGAAATCACTATTTTTTCTCTTTTTCCTTTTTTCCTCCTTTTTTAATTTATAACAAAAAACCCTGACAAATGATACTGCATATGTATTTATAAACTAAGTAACCAAAACAGTCTTCAGAATTTACATTGTTCACTTAATAGCATCATTCTGTGTGCAAATAATGGTCTAGTTCCATAAAATGCCATTGATAGCTGCCGTTGTGTAAAATATTTATAAATTGATATCAATACAGGGTCATAAGCCATCACACTGAAGTCTTTACATTTATTCCTAGGAGCTGCAAAATGAGGATTTCAAGTAATAACGATGGCTATTACTAATACTTTCTATGCAAGTCACAAACCAATTATAGAGACAGTATTCTATGGCTGCTGCTGTAATGTGATAATAGCTTTTTGGATAACTACACTTTTTTGGTAGCATTTTTTTATTCTCTAGTACCTTTTGCTTTTTCTATTGTACAGGATATCCTTTACAGTATTTTGATATTTTACAATCAAATATAATAGAAAAGCACATACTGGAAGTTGTAAACCTTTTAAAAGTTGTATAACAACTATTTTTAAATGCTTAAATCTTTATCTCTTTTAGATGCAACTGGATTAATCTTAAAGGGACAGTATACACCTATTTTCATATAACTGCATGTAAAAGACACTTCTACAAAAAATAATATGCACAGATACTGATCTAAAAATCCAGTATAAAACCATTTAAAAACTTACTTAAAAGCTCCCAGTTTAGCTCCATTGAAAAGGATTGCTAGAACACCCACCGAAAGTGGGTGTATAGCAAAAAAACAGACCCCCCCTCCCCCTTCCTCTGCATATGAAAAGACTCTTTACACAAACAGGAGCAAGCTGGAGAATGGTATACATCAGTATACTTTAAAACTTTGGGGCTTGGTTAGGAGTCTGAAAATCAGCGCAATGTTATTTAAAGCGGTAGTAAAGTTCAAATTAAACTTTCATGATTCAGATAGGGCATGCAATTTTAAACAGCTTTCTAATTTACTTTTATTATCAAATTTGCATTGTTCCCTTGGTATTCTTAGTTGAAAGCTATGCCTAGGTAGGATCATATGCTATTTTCTAAGCCCTTGAAGGCCGCCTCTAAACCCTTTGACAGTTTTCACAGCTAGAGGGCATTCGTTCATGTGTTTCATATAGATAACATTGTGCTCATGCACGTGAAGTTATTTAGGAGTCAGCACTAATTGCCTGAAATGTAAGTCTGTCAAAAGATCTGAGATAAGGAGGCACTCAGCAGAAGCTTAGATACAAGGTAATAACAGGGGTAAAAAGTATATTTCTATAACAGTGTTGGTTATGCAAAACTGGGGTATGGTAAATAAAGGGAATATCTATATATTTTTAAAAAAATATTTGTGTTTACTATCCCTTTAAAAATAAACAGAAGTGTATAGGCTATATAAATAAATCAGAGTAGAAAGAGAGCGGAGCTGCTACAGGATACTTCCGCTTAGGACCGGAGGGTGAGTGGGTTAGACCAAAAGCTGGAAAGGGGGGGTTGTGTGGAGCCAACCAAGTAGCGGCGGACGACCGCAAAAGACTCAGCAAGGAACAGAAAAATGGAAGGCTGCTGAGCAAC
>CAJPDP010216770.1:0-16618 GCA_905336975.1 Bombina variegata variegata | reverse complement strand
ACTCTAGATTAGCAGCAGGTAAAGGATATAACTTTTAAAACCTTGCAGAATGATTAAAATACACACCTGGCTTAGACCATTCCCTAGCAATCATGTCAGAGACAACATCAGTCACAGCGAAAAACCTTAGAGAGATTAACAACAGTCCTAAAAACTGAATTTAAATGATTACAAGGTTTATTATCACACGTTTTAGGATCTTTAACTCTTAAAGTGACTAAGACCTCTTTTAAAAGAGAACAAATATGTTCAACTTTAAATAAAAAGGGAAATATCAGGTTCCACTTCAGATGAAGAATCCTCATCCCAGAGAAAACTTCACCATCTGAAGATACAACAGTATCTATGGGAACAGGGCACATAGCACTCGTAGAAGGTAAAATCTTAACTGAACTTTTACGCTTATTTGAAGGCGGAGAGCAGCCAACGCCTCAGAGACTGCAGCCTTGATGAAAGATTTCATGGAAGAAGGAACCACTTCAGTATTAACCAATAGACACTCATCCACTAGCAATCAAATAGCAGACAGCCAAACTAGTACTGAAACATATCAGCAGAGGTTATGGAATAGTAGTATATATGTAGATCCATAAAGGGAGGCAGAAGAGATGTCCCTGAGACCGATTACAGAGGGTTTATGAAAGATTTCCCATGAGGTAAAAACAAAGCAACATAAACCATACCCCAAATACATCCCACTGACAAGCCCTGTACTCTGAGGGGAACCGGGCCTCAATGTAGACTGAAAAGCCCTCTCTCGGAAGAATCATATGCTTATCTTAATTTTCAACCATCTCCAGCTGAGGCAAAGTAAAGACTGAGGTATGTGTGAGGTGGGAGGAGTTTTATAGAGCTCTTAAAGGGATACTAAACCCAAATGTTTTCTTTTATGATTCAGATAGAGCATGCAATTTTAAGCAAGTTTCTAATTTACTCCTATTATCAATAATTTTTCGTTCTCTTGGTATATTTATTTGAAAAAGCAGGAATGAAGGATTAGGAGACGGACCATTTTTGGTTCAGCTCCCGGGATAGCGCTTGCTGACTGGTGGCTATATTTAGCCTGGTGTTTAATATCTCTTTAAGCTTTAATGTTGCTTCAATAGTAGCAGTGGTTACATTATAATACTGTCATACATGGGTCACAACAATTACCCTGGTTCAAGGTCTTAAAAATATTCCTATCTTGTTCCTACTGTATCCTAATGCTCTATTGAAAACTACTTACCCCCTGTGAACCCACTTACCCCTAAGTGACAGACTTTACAGTGGCACCCACCCCTAAAACCTTCTGCAATCCCATCATTAGTTACATTAATGGGTTCAGATGTATGAAAATACCTTTGGGCATAACTGTGTTAGTCATGTGTCTTGTTGGTAAAAAAAAGCTGTACCAGAATATTTCAACCTCAAGGTCGTTTACTGTCCAGCTCGGCCCCAGATCAAGAAGGTTAATAACTATAAAAACATGGCGTACATGGCTGAGCTTAGAATTAGAAGCGTGCACACGCATTTCAGTGCAGCGGGCGTTATGGCTTCTCATTGGCCATTCCACCTGATATCCTTAAAAAACAATCATGAAACATATATCACAAAAACAAGGAGAGAAGAACATCCTTGATTGCATTTAGAAAATATTTACTTAGAATACATGCCAGTTACAGTGACTTACTTAAAAACAAAACTAATGTGTGCATATAGAACAGGTCATACTTTCCAATTTACTTTTTTCATCAAATTTGCTTTGTTCTCTTTGTATTCTTTACTGAAAGCTAAACTTAGGTAGGCTCATATGCTAATTTCTTAGTCCTTGAAGGCTGACTTATCTCTGTGCATTTTCACAGTTTTTCACAGCTAGACTGTGCTAGTTCGTGTGTGCCATACAGATAACAAACACTAATTAGCTAAAATGCAAGTCTGTCAAAAGAACTGAGATGAAGGGGCAGTCTGCAAAGGCTTAGATACAAGGTAATCACAAAGGTAAAAAAAGTATATCAATATAACCGTGTTGGTTATGCGAAACTGGGGAATGGGTAATAAATGGGCAATAAAATTCTGGAGTAGACTATCCCTTTAATCTTTAAGACTACAAACTATGGTTAGGTTTAGACTGTAGAGGATGAAGAGACTCGTTAGGCAGTGCAATGTGTTGAGACAGCCCTGTATGGATGTAACTAAGTTATGAGACAAAATAAAAAATGTGCCTTACTATAATTGTATTTTTAATGTCCCTTTACATAGATAGGAGTGCAATCTCAAGTGGCTGTCTAGTGAGTGAATTTGCTGCAAACATAACAAAAATACAAACATTTAATTTCTCAAAAAACTTTTTTTTTTTATTACTTCTCCTTAAAACATTCATACATTGTATACCCAAATGGCACATCTTCCCCCCCCTGACAAAATATCCCCAAAAATAACAGAAACAATAATAACAATAAATTAAAAAACAAAAAAAAATCCTCCTCAAAATAACACTGGTATCTCCAATCATGATAAATATATTTTCCAAGCCCTGTTACAAGACTGAAACATTCTTAAGGAAACAGTAATTTCCACATTTGTTTGCAGCATACTAAATACCTGTTTTTTTGTCTATTTATATTATGGACTTATTTTTAGATTGAGCTCGAATATGAAATTAGATTAATCACCTTGGATCTAAATTTAATCACTGTAGAAAGTATTTTTTTAATATGAGATATTTTTAATTATGTTATTAGACTTCTAATGCTGAAGCCTGTTTGGATGTGCATTCTTTATTTACTGCATCTGCAAATTATTTATATGCAAACCATCATAAAATAATTGGGAAACACTATTTAAAAGCCTATTGTATTAAACAAATGCTAAAAAATATATACCTCTGATCATAAATAAAGAAAAAAATATTAAATAGAGAACCAAGTTTTTTTTAAGATGTATTGAAAAGCTTTACTTAATATAGACCCTGTCTTATACACACCTTTTGGGGTTTATGACAATTGAAAAGGCCTTACAGAAAAAAATGGAAAATTAATCTATATTACTGCTGCCATACCCTGTACTGGTTACAACTTTTGGGTAGCTTTAGGGTTGTCAGATTCATGTATCAAGTGTAAACATACTTGTAAAGTGCAACAATTAAAATAAAGAAATAAGCGATTCATTTGAAAATTGTTGTTAACTCTTATATATTGGAACAATAAAGTTTTAGAACTGGCAGAACTTTTATTCTATAAGTGGCAGAACTTTTATATGACAAAATGTGATGTCTTTTTGAAGGAAACAGTTATTAGGAGTTTAGGCTCATGATGTGTATGTGTGTGTGTGTGTATATATATATATATATATATACAGACACACACACACATATATATATATATATATACATATGCTCTAGATAATTAGGACATATTTTAAAAATAACTAATTATTTTACATAAAAAAATGGAGAATGTGAATTTGTGAGTAGTGGTTATCAAGTGTCAAAGCTCAAAAATAGAAATCAGCATTTAGTAGAAGTACTGAGTATCACAGATTCTAGTATACATTTTTTGGTATATAGACTGTACTTACATTATAGTATTCAGTTATGCTGTCTGGGTGCTGCTAATTCTTTGAGCAGGATTTATGAAAGCATGTCTCCTAAAATTGTGCCTATAAATCTGCATATCACTGAATACTCTTATTTAGAACTGCAAAGTGTGCCTAAAATTGGCCAAGTCCGACTATACATTCCTCTCACTTCGTTCACGTTCACCAAGGTGCACTGGTGCTCTTAAAAAGGGTTCAATTTGCTAGTTTTAATCGCATTTCCTAAAGTCCGCAGTAGCATTATGCACAGTTACCAATTTATCATTTTTTGTGCCTTTGGAGAACACAAAGGTCTCCTACAAATACGCAAATTATAGTTCTCCATAGATACTGAGAACAGCATTAGAAATCATTATGTTTTTGAGCTCGTGTCATGTTCACATCTATTTCTGATGGAGTACTTTCTGATTGTAGCAGGTACATATGCCAAATATAGAATGCAAAATTGCCCCACAAAGAACAAAATTATTTTAACAATTTGAATGTGTCATGGTTACAAAGGGTCACTATTATAACAGAGTTCCATTTAAATTGTATTGTGGTAACACACATAGTCTCACCAAAATTAATGCGCAAATTTGTCCCATGTAAAATGCAAATGTAAAACATTACTTGAAGAGGGCAAAAAATACTACCTAAATAAACATGGGTTTGAAAATGATAAATCAGGAGAACTTCGTTTTTCATGTGGAGAAATTCATCATAATCCGTCCCAGCTCGCCTTTCAAACAGCACAAATTAATACTTGCAATTTTTTTTTATCAATTTGTGTGCACCGGTGCGCCTCTCCAAGGACGAGCTGCAGAGAACTCGGAGGAGAATAAAAAGGAGAATTTACCTAGCCCTTGATAAATCTAGCCCCTTATAGTGACAGCATGTATTCCAATGCCCTCTCTCAATTATGTTAATTTTTTACTGAGAGAATGTATATAAAATGATACAGGGAAATTTTTAACAGTTATAAGAAATATTTTTTTTTAGAAAATTAATATTTTCGTGCAAATAGAAATATTTTATAAAATGTATTTAATCAAGATGTTCCTGCTACTTAATTTTCTTTATCTACTATTTGTTGATGCTTTAGTTTATATAGTTTCTCATGGATGGTTTATCACATTAGGCATCTGTCATATATGGTGTTCATGCTCTGCTGAAAAAGAGAAAAACCGTGTTGCAATTCTAAAATAAAAAATTGTAGATAAGTGATCTGAAAACCCAAAATATTAAAGGGATTTAATAGAGATCATTGCAATATGTATTATTCATTATTTTAAAAAGATTTTTACCTTTTATTTCTTTTTTTAACTGTGGTCTATACAGGAAGACTAATCTAGCTTGATGACATAAATCTTCTAGAGTAGAGCTGGTTTAGAATTTAGATAATGCTAGAGAGACAGTAAGTCTGTTTTGCACATGCTCAATAGAGGCAGAATGCAACTTAAGTTCAAAACATATTTACTCACTATTTTAAGTGTTTATGTTGCAAAAAAACAAATAAGTTTTTATGTTTACTTTGATTTAACATATTTTTGTTTACTATAGCAGTACTGTTTAACCTCTTAAGGACATATGACGGAAGTTTTCCGTCATAAAACAATTGAGCAAACTGAAAGCTGTGTCCTTAAAGGGTTAATATCCCTTTAAAAAGAGAAGGAGCAGGAAACTAATTACAGGGAGTAACTAAATGCCATTTTTTAAAATCAAGTTATGATATATTTTTATTTTAACAGTTCTACAATTTTTAATATAAAATATGTTATGTGTTTTATTAGCAACATCTTGGCTGTCCTTTTAAATAATATACCCTAAAAGGATATGATAAATGTTTTAAACAAAAGACCAAGAAAAAAAAGGAACCCTTTAAAGCAAAATATAAAAAAAATATTCATTACAAAGCTCATGACAAATTGAGAAATAAAGTACATTTTAGTTACATTCATAATGACGGCTTAAATAGAAAGCTAATGATTTAAGTACATTCTTTCAAAACAAGCAAAAAATAAATTAATAAAAGCAGAAACATATATTTATATAAAAATGAAAATGTCTTTCCTTTGCACTTTGAAATAAAATATTTGGTATGCAGTGTTACCATGTTTGCTATATTATTTTGGTACATGAAGTTAATCTTGGAAAATTATTTTTGAAGGCCTAAAAAAATAAAGTAACAATATGAAAGAACAATATATGGCAAAAGTGTTATACAAATTCTGGTGCTAAATTTCTCTAAATATAAATACTCCCCCACAAACAAGGTAGTACACATTTAATATCAAAGTATTCATTGCATAAGGCAGTGGGCCAGTAGCAGACAAAACCTGTACACAACTAAGCTTCAACAATCTGCTTCAGGTACCAGAATATTTAATACATACACATACCAGGACAAAAAAAAAAAGAAAAAAGAAAATAAAATATAAAAAGTTAGTAGTAAATTGGTATTTTATATTGAAGAATAAACATGGCATTTAAATAAAATCGAAAATAATTTTCAGTAAATAAATATTTAAACATAAAAAGCAAAATTAAACAAAGAAACATTACAGCAACAATACAAAAAAATATAAATATTATAATTTTAACTTAACATGATACCTCAGACAATCTTTTATCCCTTTAAAGAAAGGACAGTAAGTCAAAACTACTTAAAAAATACACATCTTCAATAGGGCATAATAATGTTAAAATGTAACACTATAAGATAAAATTGTGAATTAAAAATGTAAAACAGGAACTTTTTAAAATAAATAGTTATATTTACACATATAAATAGCAAATTAAATGTAATACATTTTAAAATAAAACTTCACAATGTAAAAAAAAATATATCTGAAAACATAGTGCAATTAATTAAGTATGGGAGAAACAAAAATGCGTAAAAGAGTAAAAAGTTACATTCTGAGACCCCTTTCTAATTCCACTTATATACAAAAATGTTTATATACACAGATAAATATTTGAAAGTTTATTACATTTTCAGAAAATTACCCTAAAAAGCAAAATCTTATTGAATCAATTTCAGTCCCCCAATAAAAATGCAAGTTTTAACTTAGAAATCAAAAAAGTTTACATATTTAGTTTACTTTCAGCAGTTTTTTCCCCACAATATATTTTGTTCCTATTACTCTGTAGTGTACTTCTGACATGGGATAAAATACAAAGTCCTTCTGATTTTCCTGTTAAATGGTCAGTTAGATCACTAACCTTCCAGCCACTAAAAGACTTCTAATAAAGGGGTTACCTATCTGCAAAGTCTCTCCAGATTATTTTTCCTCTACTCATTTATTCATTTCCTCTAGTCTAGATTTTGGATTATCTTCCTTCAGTTATATCAAAATATATAGGAGATGGCTTCCAGCCCTTTCAATGCTTGTAAGATAAATACCCTAACAAGATTTTTTTCCAAAGGTTTTATAAAAATAAAGGTACGAAGCCACATCTACATTGATTGAAGTTCCAATACACTGGTTATATATTTTTACTTTTATATATTTGCTTTTGAAAACTATATCTACCCCTGTTAATGTTCATTATTATGATCACCCATCTCCAAACAAATTCTAACATTCATCATGAATAATAAAGAGAAAGAACTGAAAAAAGAAATGTTTTCTTAGAAAAGAAAAAGAGATAACCTAGATTTGGTAAAGGTACGTGCTAAAAAAAGATGGTTATAATATCTGTGCATATATATTATTCTATAAATGATAAATTACAAGGCATACTGCAAATTATTGGTAAAAACTGCCATTATCACAAGACCTTTAACAACTATACCCATCTAGGTGGCATTATTATAGATAAGTATACATCACTTTCTCTAAATATTGCATTTGACAACATACAAGTAAAGTTAAAATAAAATTTTCAAGAGCAAATATATATTTAAAAAAAATCTCAAATATTTTAAATTAGGATTAAGTACAGCTTTAACAACCATCACATTGAAATGTTTTGGATGAAGAGATGTACAGTAGATTAATTCTCCTACTTTAATTTTGTCATTCTATCTTCCATACCATACACACCTGCCAAGTACATCATGCTTGCCCAAATCTAGTAACATGTACATCAATATAATTTTTCTACAAAGTAGGGGTTACAGGGAGAATATTTATTTTCTTGTTTTTTTGAGCATTTTAACTTTCTTAGACATTTGGATTGCTTAAGAACTATTAAACTTCCCCACTCTTTCTTTCTTATAATAATTATATTCAGTAACTGTTTCCCACCTTCATATCATCAGGCCACTCTAAAATGCATATAGCACTTCAGAGCCTCTTGCCCTATGTCCTCTCACCCATCTCTCCCAGAAGAACGTATCCTTGCATGAAAAGCACTTCTCTTTCTGTCACCCACAAATGATCTCCTCCCCAGAGGAATACATATAATCTACGATACCATGCAGAGCCTCTTCTTCAGTTTTATCTCTCCATTTACAGAGCAGATATTATTTTCTCATCTGACTCTCTAAACACCTAAATTTATTCCACTGATTCTTCTGGAAATATTATTTCTTAAATCCTAAGTACTCTTTAATCACAATGACTATGTTATCTTACCCTCCATTCAACTTATCTCTTGTCATGGAGAGCTTTGTTCACCAGGTACCTCAAAAAGTCTCCTTTACCCCATACACACAGTTTATCTTTCTTTTTGCTCTTGCATAAGATCCCTATTTTCTCTGCGCGTCTTCTCTCCTCCCTTAACCCCATCCACAGGGATTCGACCAGCGTCCCTGGGAGAACAGCAAGTTGAGAGTAAGGGCACATGCCTTCAAATGGCAGTGTCCCATAACACAGCCTGTTGTCGGTGGCAGGGTGGGGTTCCCCCCTTGCGTCCCTCTGAACCCCGCCGCCAACTGGGAAGGATAGGCAAGCTTTCTTGCTTACACAGGCCCCTTTCAGCCTTTGGTTGCCGGGACTTGATTTCATGACACAAAAATCGTTTCCGTTCAATCACCTCCTGAAGCTTCCCATCACGTTCTCTGCCTCCTGTGGGCATTTGTGGAGTAGGTGAAGAAACAGCCTGATGGAAAGAGAGGGACCAATATTTAGCTACTAATCAGCAAAAAAAAGTACAGTGTGAAAAGAGATAATAATCAAAAAAGAACATGGGTACAAGAACAAAACCGTTTATCCAAACTGGAAAAGGTTTAGATTTCAGAATAGCTGTAGAAATAGCTATTTGCATCAGTAAAATGGGACAGCTTGAAGAGGGGATGGGACCACGATAAACAACAATATTTAATATCATTTAGGCAATATTTAAATCTCATAATACAAAGGTAGGTTTATATAATTTTTAATACTTTTGTATACATAGTGCAGCCAGAAAGATAGTGCAGTACTGTAATCAAAAAGGTAATAGTTGTTTAAAATAAATAAATATATGCTTTTGTTTGCATTTTAGAACATTAAAATAAACAAGGCAGTGAAGATTTTGACACTAGGGGGGAATTTGTACTTCTATAACTAAAAAAAACATGTTACCTGGTTTTGCCTGTGGATGGATGTTTGTCGCACGCCGGAGGTTGAGGCAGAACGACCTAAGCGATAACTTCCACCAAAGTCTGGAAGAGACAGAGAAAAATAGAGGAACATAGTAACAGGGCCAACCAGAAAAAAAAATATTGTGACAGGAAGGTCAAAATTAAATGTAAAATGATGTGCAATAAACAGAGAAAACACATACTACTGTGCGGGGGCAGCATTGCACAAGCATTTCTAGTGAAATGCTTGTGCAATGATAAACGCTGACAGCGTATGCTGTTGGCATTTATCTATGTGCGGTTGGCATGATACGCTACAGCGGATCATGTCCGCCAGCACATTGATAATTCTGCCCCTTAGTGCAGTGTAGTCTGTTTTATATTTAAACAGGGAAACATTTTTTATATGAAACCTCTCCGAAACATTTATACTTATCTCAAATTCCATTAATAAGTTATTATGGTCAGTAGTTAATATGAGACCACAAGGCTGAAAGAAGTACACAATTAAAGCTTATGCTGCTAAACTCAACAATAGGTTGAGTAAAAAATATAACTTATTTACAAATGGGTCCCTAGCTACGTTAAGTAAATGCCAAAACAACGGGTTGTACTCCCATATGAAAAATATAAACAGTTTATTGTGTAATATTCTCCAGCTTGGTTTCATTATGCACAACTTTGTCACAGAAATCATAAGGTCTTTTAACAAATCAGACAAACCTTTAAAATCTCTATTTATTTACCTATAGGATTAATACTATGATTTTATGTTGCATATAAAACACAGGAAGTATTTATACAAAATTACTTTTTATGAAAAAACGGGGAGGAGGACACAGGCGAACACCACCAACACGAGGAATAGTGTACAATTCTACAAAAGGTCCTAATGTATGTATTAATGTTTCGCTAATAACATTTTGGTAAAGTGACCTATGACTGGTGACCTACACTTGTCCAGTTCGGTGCTTTCAGTTAAATCAGGATTAGAAACTTTTCATAGAGGAGATAGTGGCAGAAAATGAAGTGCATATGTGTAGTTAATGAGACAGTTAAAAGGACATTAAACACTAAGGGCTAGATTATGAGTGGAGCGCTAACATTAATGAACGAGCGATAAGGGTCTTATCGCGGGCGTTTGCTCATGTTGGTTTTTTCGCTCATATTACAAGATGAAGGTAACCGCGATCTTGAGCACAATTGAAGTTAATGCGCGTCGAGTTATCACAACCTCAAAGCTCTGGTTAACTGTTTGCAAAACAAAAAAGGGTCACAAAACATAAAAAAATGCATTGAAATATACAGTTACACTCATAATAACACTTGTAATACGAGCGCTGCATCTGACGCATGCAAACACCAGTTTGCGTGTAAATGTTAGTGCTCCACACGTAATCTGGCCCTATATTAGTTGTTCAAATAATGAAAGAATAAGGGTAAAGTTAATGTCCATAAAGCAGTGGGCGTTGCCTTTTCTGCTAAAGCCAATTAGGAATAGCTTATTAGAGTGAGCAACCAATGACTGTGTAGAATATAGCTGTGTCCACATGATTAAACATAAATTGGAAAGCCCACAATATTCAGAATTAAATGACATGAAAGGAAAACAAAAAAAAAATTGAAAGTATATTGCAAAGTTGTTTTACTACATGTAATTAAACAATTTATATTAATATCTTGAGGTGTTTAATGTCCCTTTAACATCTTGAGATTCATATATATATATATATAGAATGTTTTATTATGTGTAATGAAACAACTTTGTAATGTATTTTTATTATTATTATGGGATAAAAGCCAAGATCGGCTCCTCCAAAAAAGGCAAATGGTGGGTGGACTTTGGCTATTGAAAAATAATTGCAGTAAAAAAGGATGTTAATTTGTTTTAAACATGTTAAGACTTGGATGATATATTATTCTATACTACAGCAACAGAAATGTCTTCTAATTACAAGGAGTTTACTGTCCCTTTAAACAGACAATAGTGTGATAAGAAAATATATTGATCCATTTACTTATTGTACACTGAAATTGTACTGTAAGACTACTGCTTTGCTATAAAGTGTATTGGTTTTGTTGTGATTTCTCTCTCTTTGTTTTTGTCAAATTTATCCACTCTAATTGTTAAAGCTAAATTAATTCTCCTTCAATATGATAACTTAATCGGCGCTATACAAATAAATGATAATAATAATACTACACATGACATCTGAAGAAGCAAAGCTTATGTGAAGGTCCCCTTAAAAGGGACACTCAAGTCAAATTAAACTTTCATGATTCAGATAGACAGTGCAATTTTAAACAACTTTCCATTTTACTTCCATTAACAGAATGTGCACAGTCTTTTAATATTTACACTTTTTAAATCACCAGCTCCTACTGAGCATGTGCAAGAATCCACAGAATATACACATATGCATTTGTGATTGACTGATGGCTGTCACATGATACAGGAGGAGTAAAAAGAGACATAACTTTGAAATATGTCAGAAAAAAAATCTACTACTCATTTGAAGTTCAGACTAAGGGGCCAATTTATCATGGGGCCAAATACATCTGTTTCCGTGCGAGCCTTCTTAAGACAGCTGCTCCTTAACTCGTACGCCTCCTATGAGGCGGCAGGCATCAATCCGCCCGATCGCATGCGATCGGGTTGATTGACACCCCCTGCTGGCAAATTTGCAGGGGGCGGAATTGCACACGCAGTTCGCTGTCGGCATTTAACGATGTCTGGAGGGCATGATCGCTACAGCGTATCATGTCCACCAGACACATGATAAATCGGTCCCTAAGTGCTATTGCATTGTCTTTTTATCATGCATTTGTTGATTATGCAAATCTACTGTATCTACTGGTCCTTTAAGAAAAATTACATTATACTTTTAAATCATAATGCGAGGTAAGGTACCAAGAAAACAGATCCCTGTTGTAAATACTTGTAGCTTGGGTTTATGATCCAGCAGAACATACTTATAGTGAGAATGTCAATACTTCTATTTTTATCTTCAACAACAAGTTAATTAAAAAATGAATAATATGAAACACAAACACAATGTAGTTTACTGCAATGGTCACTAGAGAGCAGGGCAAGGAAATGATTCTGTAAGGAGGAGAATTAGAGCTAGTTAAGTGGATCATTATGAAGGATTATAGGGCAACAGGAGATGGTATTAGAGAAGATTTTTGGGACAGCTATAAGGTAGAGACAGTTATATGGAAAATAAATGGAATTATTAAGAGGTATTATAAAAAAAAAGTACTGTAGCAAGTGATTACAGAAGACTGAAATATGTCAGGTGTACATAATGTATAGAATAATTCAGATTATAAATGTACTCATGCTAACTACATGCAATCTGACTTTATTTTCTACATGTCACTATATATATGATTCTAGACCTGGGGCGTCTAAACCTCTAACATGAAGTTCCACAGTGAAATGTTTGTTTCACTGAGCAAATTGCAGAAACACTCACTAGATTGAAGGTGCCTAATTCTCTAATCCATTGTTTTGCTCTCCATAAATAAATGTGGGAGATGTTCCTTCTCGGCTAATAAGATAAGTCGTGCACAAACATGAGCCTCTTGTTAGTTTCAGATTAAACAGCTTTAACGTAACCTTTATTTAGAGTAAAAAATATATAAGGTACAAACTGTGCTCTTTAGTTAATGCCCTCTTAACTGCATTTGCAGTGTCCACAGACCGTTCACCTCTTCCCACTCTGTACTATATCCTGAGGTACAACTAGATTCAGCCCTTAAAGCTTAATAACATCTTGTTTTCAATCTACACGTCCAACCTCAGCACCATAACCATACTTGGATTGTGCATACACTTTCATCTTAAACTACCTCCATTAGCTGTATGTGTTCTCCACACTTTAAGTACAAATGGAGTTTCTGCTATGAATCATAACACTACCACTAAAACTTGCCCCTCGAACTCATAGCTCCATTCTAATTCCAACAACTCCAATATGCCATGCAGGTGTCTTATTCAGTCACATAGTGAATACTGTTCCTTTGCTATAAACTATATCTTTATATATTGTACCACCGTCCTCCTTGACAACTATCTGACCCTACTCCAGTCCTCTATGTGAAATATTCAGAATTCATGTCGGGTTTAGCACACTTGAATAAACACGATCAGGTTAGCGCACGACTATGGGTGTTGGTTTTATTTCAGTTTGTGCGCTCCATTGAAGTCTATGGGAGAATACGTTAATGCGGTCGGGATATTCAAAGTTGAACTTTTTGTGCATGTTGGGTATTCGATTGCGGGCTAACTCTTTACTTTCAACTTGTAATATGAGCGCATCCCGACGCACGCAAAAAGCCTCCGTCTAGCACTCCACACGTAATCTAGCAGTACACGTATAGCAAACGGAAATTAACTCTTAGATTACAGTAACATACACTGTAGTAACCTGTAATTAATTACTTGGATTTTAACAACACAAGTGTACTAGCATACCTAACCTTTTGGGTGCAAGTGATTAACACAGTGACCTGCAATTAACCCATCAAATATCAGAAAGATACAGTCATTTTTAATTAACCCGTTGGATTCCAGTAACAGGCAGATAGATACCTGTAACTAACATGGCCACCATATATAGTAAAAACAAAAAGACCGAGATCTGAGCCATGGCCACTGAAGTTTTCATCTGCAGCTATTTTACATATACATTTGCTGTCACGCACATCATTGAAAGTAAAAGGACAGTTAAATTGATATCACCCTAATAATTTGTGTCTCCAATGAATTGTTAAACCAACTGCAGAGTATGGGAGACTATTTGTATGTTTATTTTTGTATATGAAATAGCGCTTTTGCTCATTGAAAACAACCAATTTATATGAGCCGAGCTTGCAAAAAAGAGCAGCTACCTTTATCATATCTCTTTGTCTATGCACAAAGGCTGATGCTTAGAGAGCAATTAAAAATTAATATTTTAATATCTGTCACTTCCACCCCCACTGGATTCTGGTTTACATAGATTTTCTTTGAGAGAATACAACAGTATTCATATTTTCAGTGTGATTTTAACAAGCAAAACCAGCTATTTTAAATGACAAAATAAAGGCAAATGTGCTATTTGTAAACAGTTTAATACACTCCAGAAGGTGAAATGGATAATTGGAAACACATTTAAAGGGGAGAACCTTTAAAGGGGAGATAACTTTTAGAAGACAGCAAGGGAGATCTGACAAGCAGCACTGCTCCTTTATTAGAATGCACTGCTAATGGAAGGAAAAAGGTGAGAAGGGATGATAGAGAGAAGCTGAACTCCCAACAACCATCCAGCTTCAGTGACAGAGGAGGCATAATACTGAAACAGGTTGTTGGGTACCAAGTTCCAGGTTTTAATCACCATGGTGACCTGGCACTTGATATTGGTCAATCTCTGCATTAGTGTAATAAAATAACATTAAAAAAAAATCTTCAAAGTTAGGAGAATAGCTGGTCAATTTTACACTACTTGTATAAATAAAAATACCTATCAAGGCTGGAATATTATGCTTAATCCATAAACAATTTGTATTTTCAATCTCAATCC
Source organism: Bombina variegata variegata (assembly GCA_905336975.1). Classification (NCBI taxonomy): domain Eukaryota; kingdom Metazoa; phylum Chordata; class Amphibia; order Anura; family Bombinatoridae; genus Bombina; species Bombina variegata. The sequence continues at coordinate 1,984 of CAJPDP010216770.1, read as the reverse complement.
TAATTTTAGGATACCCTTAAGTCAGTGAGACCTCAGTGTGGTCAGAAAAGAGATCTACACAAAATGCATCTGTAAGGTAGAGAGGAGTTGACAAGTACTTTTTAGTAGACAGACAAGTGGATTTGTATATGTGTTTATATACAGAATAATCCATAAAGTTAGGAGCCAGAAGTAAAATTCTAGAACCTGTGAATCACTGGCACTAGGATGTTTCTACCCTTGTGCTATAGGAAACCAACATAAATATAAATCAAATCACAAAGCAAACTCCAAGGTATTCAAGAAACATGCACCCTCTTGAGCCTATCTCAGTATGCCCACATGGAAATAATGCCTCTATTTGAGGTCAAATTTAAAATAGATGTAAATTGTACGAGTCATGGACGTTTACTTTTCAAATCCTTGTTTCTTTGATAAAACTGTAATTGTCCTAATATACATTTATTAAAACGCTTCTTTTAAACAAGTACAACAAGAAATCTGTAAGCAGGAACCCCTATTGCAAACAGTTGTGACTCATGAATGATCAAAATGATGGCAAAAAAAATAGAATAAAAAACACACAGCTCACAAGAAACGGTCTCTATACTTTCTATGGAACATGCAAAATGCATTTAACACAAGCATCACTTGCAAATTGTTGATATGAACATGCAAACTGGTTTCATTATAAATGATTTGACCTGGTGTAAGTCACAAAGCAGGTACTAGTATTTTCCCTGTTTCTTCTGATGCTCTCAAACAACCTAATTACATACTCCCATTGCATTAACCTTAAAGAGACATGAAACCCAACATTTTTCTTTCCTGATTAAGATAGAACATCATACATGCAATATTAAATAACTTTCCAATTTACTTCTGTTATCAATTTTGCTTCATTCTCTTGATATTCTTTATTGAAGGTGCAGCAATGCACTACTGGGAACTAGCTGAACACATTGGTAAACCAATGGCAAGAAGTATATATAAGGACAAAGGATAACAACAGAACAAAGCAAATTAGATAGAGATAGATAAGTACACTGGAAAGTTGTTTAAAATTGTATACTGTATCTGAATCATGAAAGAAAATATTTGGGTTTCATGCCTCTTTAACCTTTCCCACTGCCATAAACCCAAACCACAACCTTCCTCACCTTAACTTTTAACCAGAACTACTACACTGTGCAAGTTACCTCCAAGTACCTAATATACTCCGGCATCCATGGTGTTCATGACTTTTAATAATCGCCACAAAGCACAGTAGCTCTCCCCATAGTGTCAAACGCCTACCCATTACCTATGGGCACTACCCTCCACAGCCCCACACATCTGACACTTACCCGACACCCAAGGATACTACCCTCCATGTCCCTTTCCAGTGCAAGGAAATCCCTACCATCCAAGGAACTCCTCATTGCAAATGCTTGCACCCTAAAACACTTACCAATTACAAAAACCTAGTATCCAAATAAAATCCAGGACCTAAAACTACCTAAAAACCCAAAAATGTTCTTCCCTATCTTAAACCTTGATCCTGCAATTATTTATTTGTTGTCTTGAAGAACCATCACTAATCTCTAACCTCATTCAGGCACTTTTGGATGGAGAGTTCAGTAGTTTTGCGATAGGGTTCAGATGTTCAATTTCATATTTTTGATGAGCTTGTGAGACATCTGTGCATGCATAAAAATCTGGACCCTCAGAGGGCTAGATTACAAGTGGCGCGCTAAATGTAGAGTGCAAAAGATAAGGGGTTTATCCCGGCTCTTTGCGCACATCAGAAGTAGCGTGTGTATTACATGTTGAAAGTAAATGCATTTGCTTGAGCGCAATTTAATTTAACGCAGGTCGGGATAGAGCAACTTCAGAGTGCTGATTAACTGTTACACTTGACAAAAAAGTTGCACAAAACACATGAAAAATACATTGTACAGTTACACTCATAATAAAACTGTCTGATAAAAATTATTTAAAAATTATTGCATAAAAAAAGTTATAA